>CAIGQW010055679.1:278161-317000 GCA_903798125.1 Danio choprae | reverse complement strand
TCATATATGAGAACACAAAATATTACAGAAGAGTTGTAATGAGCAAACATCAAGAGAAACAAAAATATAATAAATGTTATAAATATATAATGTTGTTGAAATTGTGTAGTTAGTGGTTGTTTTTGCAATATTTCGCATGGATTAAGATCTGTTGTATCTTTCTATTAAAGATGTTTGGTGACTAAAATATTATTTTAATAAATATATCTGTTTAATGAATGTAAAAAAAAAATATTATATGCACCAAAATGTATTACCTATATTTCATGAGATATACAAATATTCATTTTCAAAATTTATATATATAGTGCTCATTTATGCTGAGCACTATATATATAAATGTCCAGTGAAAGGGCAGGCATCTCTCTAATGATGTATCCCAGATTTAGTTTGCTTACATAACACCCCTTTCTTACAACTGAATGAAGGCTCTCATTCTGCGGTTATTTTTCTGCATTCACTCATTAGTTGGATAAAACCACATTCCTACATTTTGTCCTCCACTAACCCCTTTTACCAACATAGGCCCATTCTGAAAACTTAACCCAATATACATTTTTGGAGATTGCAAATTATGTAGCCAGATGTACATATGGCTGCATTTGGTCTTTAATACAAATTATGGATTATACAATTAATTCGAATTATACGAATACACTATGGAACGGTATGATGCTGTTATTTTTTTTGCGCTTACCAGCTGACCGCTTGCCTCCATATGGACGGCTTTTCCGCTTTTGTCCAGTGGCTTGCCAGTGGCTTTTACACAGCGGATGCCCTTCCAGCTGCAACCCATCTCTGGGAAACATCCATACACACTCATTCACACACATACATTATGGACAATTTAGCTTACCTATTTCACCTATACCGCATGTCTTTGGACTGTGGGGGAAACCGGAGCACCCGGAGGAAACCCACGCCAACACGGGGAGAACGTGCAAACTCCACACAGAAATGCCTACTGACCCAGCCGAGGCTCGAACCAGCGACCTTCTTGCTGTAAAGTGATTGTGCTACCCACTGCACCACCGCGTCGCCACGAGAGAAATTTGAGATCTGAAAAACGTACACAGTGGCCTCTGGTGGATTCGCGAAAACAAAAACTGCAAAAACTGCAAAAAAATATCTGTTTTCAGAATGAGCCTGGGTTGCCTTTTACTCATACAACATCCAAGACAAGATCTGATGCTATTTTTTTTGTTTCATTGCAAGTTTAAGTGTTTCAACAAGCATGACTGGAATAAAAATAATACTAAAAACTTTTCATTTTGTCCTTAAGTCTGAATTTTCGCACAGACCAGACAAAGTAGGTTAGTTCACCAGTTCATCAGCCTATGCACTGCACAAGCTGTCAAACAGTGCTAGTTTCTAACACTGACTGTTGCTTTGGGAAATGAAAGTATCCTCTTTTTCCCCCACCATCGCAGGCTGTCATGACTCACTATACTGGCACATCTGTGGGTGAAATGTCAGCATACGCACCTAAGGGAAGGTCTCTGTCCCCTGTCTCTTAATGTCTTATAGCTGTCACGCATGGCTGCTACTACCACCCCACCCTAAAACCTGTTCTCTTTTACCATCTCACTGCCTTGACAAGGACATGTGTGTCCTTTCTAATGCCTGGTCACCTTGCACACACTTGCCGGAGCCTGTGACAGTGTGGACTAGTTGTGTCAAATCTGGAGCAGCTTATGTCTGTCATGAGGAAACAACGTCTTCTCTTTCTGCTCTTTCTGCTAAGGAGAAGACAGCTTTCACTTAACCCTCTTTGAAATATCAATCAAAAATTACCACAGATTTAATGTTGAGTTTTCAAGCGTCATAAAAGATAATGTGATAGTATGTTGTATATACCAAGTATGGCTTATGGAATATTTATGTAAACACTGCCTGTCAAAAAAAATTGAATAATATGAATACAGATAATTTTTTTATGGGTCTTATGCTCACCAAAGCTTCGTTTGTTTGATCAAAGACAATCTCAGTTATTAAATAATATCCTGGATTGCCTCAGCCCGAGTTTTTGAAGCTATAAAAAGCGCATCGTTCTGAAGTCAAATGATGGGTTTTTGTAAGGAAAATTTCCGTATTATGAATTAGATGTAGCAGATGCTAAGTTGAGTGTTGATGCCTCTCTTATGAAAGAGTTATGAACTGAAGTGTGTTGTTTTCTGCTGTAGATTTGTTCTGATCTAACAGTGTTTTATTTTACTTTATCTTCTATGCTTTTGTGTTCATCATTTCTAACTCTAGCTTGCCTTATGCCTACATCATATGTTGACCCCCAGTCATAAATGTGAGTGCTGCTAACTCAGTGTTGAGACCAGTGTAAAAACAGGCCATTTGGGGCTTCAGGTCAACTGAGAAAAGAGCAATCTCTCCTCCAGTACACATCATCTATTTTCTCGGTGTGGTGCTAGACTCGGTCAACATATAGAGCATGCCCAGTCAGTCAGTCCTGGACTATCTGAACTAATTTAGGGCTAAATCAGCAGTAGAGCTGAAGGTCTTTACCTGAAGCCAACTAAACCAGATGGGTTCAGTCACCTTTTTACACTGTCTCGTTTTTGCGCTCGGCTTGTGTGGTAAACGAGTTTCGATTAACGAGAGAAAGATGCGAAAATGAATGCTGAGAAGGTGTAAGTGAGAGGTGATTATGTTTTGGTTGAACGAGCACCTATAGCAAAGCCTGAGATTTGGAAAATTTTAACCACATGCATATTGAGAATAATTTGCCTTTGGGTTATTTTGAGCACTGAGATGTTACGATGCTACAGAGGACTTATTTTATTTATTTGTTCCAACTTCCAAGTGACCTATTGACCTTATTCTTTGCGTACGAGCGGGCGCAGCCATTTGAATCTTTTTGGCTCAAGACTTCCGGTCTCGTTCACTTCCATTAATTTTTAGACGTTAAAAAACAGCTCGTTCTGCTGCTTGATGTTGCGAATTGATATTTTCTTATTATATTATTATGCTTTGTCTGTATAGTCATGAACACACTTGTTAGCAAGTAGCTTGACAGTTTTCTGCCTTTTATTATTCCTAGTCATTTCTCCCATAGGCAACTGAATCGGAAGTTTTAAAACAATCACAAAAAAACGAGCGCACTTCTGCATTGAAGAATAAGGTCAGTAGCCTATTAGTTATTCATGAATAAATGATGTTAAAACATGTATAAATTACTCATTTTTGACTATGTGCACAATTGAATAATATTGGACTATTGGACTAGTGAATATTGTACTAGTCACTTGGGCCCTGTCGGGTCTAACTTTTAAGGCTCAATTACAGCTCTAATCAGCAGTCTCACTTAAGTTTTGCACTTATGCATTCAGCTGATTCGGCGCAGCCTTCACACATTCACATATCCTTAGCCGAACTCTGATGCATATCTATCAGAAAATGTACCTACACATTGTGGTGATGCGAATTGCAAGAGCTATGCGAGCCTGATGGCGCGACTGTTTAACAAGTGTCGAGTCCCATGGAGGAGCTCCAGATGGATACTTTTGTTTTGTGTTTACTTTATGATTAAAATTGTTCTATGTTCACTGGTTCCTACCTCTTTCTTCCTTGAATGTGCATAAATTTGAGCTATTTCTAGAGTAAGTTTAAACTCAACTTCTACAGTAAGTTGTAAACTCAAAACACACGTGAACAAACAAAACTTTGAGGAACATAGAAACATAGAAACTCCACTTGCAGCTAGCATTTCAGAAGGGGTAATGTCAGAGCAACACAAACAGAACACAGAAGTATAAATGCATGGCCATGTGTAAGGCATCACTCGATGCAAAAGTATAATTCAGCCTTTAAACCATTCCAGAGGCTTCTGGGGCATATGGGATCTACAGCCAGGGTTATGCCATTCAAGTTTCTTCTTATGAGACCACTTCAGCACTGACTACACACCTAAGTCCTAAGATATGCATTGCTACATGGCTCACATTGGGTGGCTATCAATCTGATGGGTTGCTGTTTGTTTGTCCCCTGGTTGGACCATGTCTTTTTTGGGGCAGGTGCTCCCTTAGAATGTCCAAGTGAGACAACTGTTGACTCCAGAGCAACTACTGGCAGTGTTTCTTGCAGTAGTTCTGGCTGCTGCTGCAGGCCAAGCATCTGTTGGTCAGGATGGACGCGATGCCAATAATAGCAATCATCGACCACAAGGGGGTGTGTTTTTGTTGCATGGCACTTCTTCTTCTTCATCATATCCTCCTCTGGAGTTAGATGTGGCTTAAATCACCACATGCCATTCACATCCCAGGAAAGTCAGTCATGCTGTTGATGTGCTCATTAAGTGAACAAGGACAACCCTTAAGAGAATTAAGAGAATAAGGACAACCCTTTTAGACCATGTGCCAGGCACGCAGACCATTTTTTCCTTCTTTAAACTAGCAAAAGTAGATTTAGACACACCCCAAGTGCATCTGTGCCGTGCGCTTTAGACCATGAACTTACAGCACGGAAAATAAGTCTTAAACACGTCATGTTTTTTTCCTGTGAATAATATTTCTAAAGGAGCTGTTGACATGGAATTGAATCAGATTTTGGTAAAAACCCAAACAATACAAAAATAAAAAATTAGTTATGTGTAATAACAGTAAAATGACACAAGGAGAAAGTACTGAACTACTGAAACGTATTTAATACTTTATATAAAAGGCTTTTTTGGTGTTGGCAGCTTAAAGACGCCTCTCATATGGAGAATGAAGTCACATGAATTGCTCAGGTGTGAGTTTTTCACAGACTTCAACGGAGTGTAAAAATCTTGATGGTTCTATGGGTCTCGTCTATCAAAGCTGATCTTTAATTTGTATTTGTTATTGGACTCAAGTCAGGTGATTGGCTGGGCCATTCTACAGCTTGATTTTCTTTCTCTGAAAGCATTTGAGAGTTTCCTTGACTGTGTTTTGGATCATTTTCTTGCTGAAATGTCCACGCTGGTTTCATCTTCATCATCCTGATAATGTAGATGTTGGACTGAAGCAGCTAATATTTATTTACACTGACAAAGGGCAAAGGGTTGCTAAAGAACTACTGAGAGATTTCAGCTGCTGTCTGGGCTTTCACTGCCTTTCTACACCTCCATTTCTTCATGTGTTTAATACTTTTTCCCTGTGTCATTTAATTTTATCACACATAACTTAATTTGTAAACTAATTAGATTTATTATTTTTTTTTTTTTTGCATATATGGATTTCTTTGGTTGTTACCAAGGGACAATTTCAAGTCAATGGCACCTTTAGAAATATGATTTCTGAGAAAAATGGTGACGTGTTCAATACTTATTTTCCCCATTGTAGATCATTAAAATAGAGCCCAAAGTGTTGCAGTCCCAGTCCTCTCTTCCAGTATGCAATAGCTAGGAACAGAGCAGAATTTATGTCATTGTATCTTTTGTCTCTTAAAAAATGAGTGTGTTTGGAGACCACATTTATGTAAAATACAAAATCCGAATTCCCATGAGATCACATTGCTTATTCGGACACTGTTAAATAATTATTGTTTTTCAGCTTACAGTAATCAATCCTCTTTACAATTATTTGAAGATTATGTACATACACATTTTCATTGTAACAAGGGTGGGGATAGCAGAACTGAATTTTCACATTTATTTCAGCAATTAGGGGATTCATAAATGGTTGTTAATGTCTTGTTTACACATACAGATCATTTGTAACAGGTTGATGTTATCATCTAATGTTATTAAAATGATAATTGCATTGCTTTCATTACCATGATGGTGTTTTGAATGTCTACTAATATGTCTACATAATAATATGTTTCTCAGCTTGTGGAAAAGTCATTTGTGACAATCTTAATTCATTATATGACATTCAATGACCACTTACTTATGGCGGTGTGGTTTACTAAGGTAAAATATATGCTAATACTTAAATGTTGGTGTATTAAAATGATAGTTCACCCAAAAATGAAAATGTCCTTGCCAATTGCTCACACCCAATTGGTTCTTGGTCTTCTGTTAAACACAAATATTCTGAAGAATGTTGGAAACCAGCAGCCATTGACATAGTAGGAAAAAACTATGGAAGTAAATGGCTGCTGTATTCCAACATTTTTCAAAATGGATTAACAGAATTTGTATTTTTAGGTGAATAACACTTCAATATTGTACAAGTTCATGAAATATAGTAGTTTACTGTAAACGGTTGGTATGGTTTTTTTGCAATAAGGGAGTGAGTAAACTATCAGGTTTATTTTTGTCTGGAAGATTATTAATCCTTTAAAGATGACAGCATTTTAATTTTTGGGTAAATTTTCCCTTTACGTTTAGCATAGTACAAAGCAGTACATCATGCTCCCAGTGTGTATAAAAGCAACAGAAGCCTTATTTTTCCTCCTCTATGAGACTTCTCGCTGAACTGTGTCAGTAGAGGCGTGACGAAGCTAAACCATTCTATAGCCTCTTTTCCTCTGCAGGCTCTGTGGCTGTATCCAAGAGCTTCCATTAGGTAAATTAAGTTTTACAGAGGAGGATGGTTTAATAGACTCCCCACTCGTCTTTATGATATGTGCCCACTCTTTACGAGATTGTATTGTAATTCAGGTTTGCCCAGGGTGATGATGTTGACTGCCTAGTGCGGGTCTCAAGTCTCAAAGTAATTAAATGTCAGGTGATGTTACAAAATAAAAAATAAATCAGGAGGTGCGGTGTGGGCATAAAGGAAATTAAAGTGTGTTCTCAATACACACTCTGACACCTTCTGATAGTTTTTCATATCAATTGACCTAAAGTCTTTGATTAAAAGTTCGCAAAACTGCAAGTGAAGGTTGTTGAATTATTTTGAGTCTGTTTAAATGATTCATTAGCTGCACTGGCACATATCAGGACAGATCCCTATGGCCAGCTCGAAAGTTTCATCCCAGGACTGGCTAGCACCAGCAGCTTTATCAGGAAGGACGTTCATCATACTCAAGTCCAATGATAAGTCACGTCTGCTGATGGCTAAACTGCAGCTCTCCTTTCTTCATTTGCTTGACTCAAGGAGAGCTTGTCCCTGGACTGAGACTTTTTTTTTCCATTTCTGTCAGCTGATTAAGTTTGGGATCCTTGCCATTGTTGTTTTGGACTTGCTTAATTTGGGCTGGTTGAGCTGATCTGACACAACATGTACTGTATAAAGCATTACAGAAATAAAGTAAACGACAAATAAGAAAGGTTTAGGTGCTTATTAATGCTGTTCACTAAGGCAAGCATCACTACTGATCAGTGTTGCCTAGATCGAGGCTTTCCCTCTCATTTAGGCTTTTTTTGAAAATGCTGAAAAAATAACGAATTGTCAATTATAAGGAATTTATAAAGCATAAATAGTCCTCACTTTAGATTAGTTCACAAAACTGCATAACGTTGTGTTAATAACTCATTTATTAACATACATAGTAACCATTACTATATGCCTGAATAATAAGATGTATAAATGTTAATTTGAATAGTTTATTAATCTTTTACTTACTTATTCTGAGTGATCCTAAAAAATAGCAACTGCTTTTAAATACAGATGGTTTGTAAATAATGCACTACTTAATTTAGTAATGAAAAGTCAATCATTAGCAAAGCATGAAAATACAATTATTAAGCACATTAGTGCTCAACATAAATGAGTTCACCCCGTTTTGAAAATGAATATTTTTGTATCCATTTCTCTGTAAATATAGGTAGTATAAATATAGGTGGTGCATTTGAACAAAACAGATTGATTAAATGGATATGGTTTATTAAAATACCATTTTAATCACCAAACAATGTCACCTTTTAGTCACACATTTAGTCATCTAATTTTTACAAAATGTAATGAATCTTTTGTTTCTCTTTTTTACATTTTTTATTTAATATTTTTCCCTAACATATACATTTGGGTGTACTAATTTTGGACCGTTTTCATAAGTTATTTTCTAAGATTAGCTCTAGATTTGGCTTCAGTACTGACTAATCTTATGTATATGCACAAATATAATATTGTAAAGCTTTCTATAGAAAATATTATTCTAAATGAGGGATTTGTAAGGGGTGTATTTATATGTGAGCACTGTACATGTCAAGTCAAGTCAAGAACACAGCATATGTATAGCTTAATTTATAAACTGCTTACTAGTTTTCTTAATGGACTTTGATCCCGGAATGCATATGTACTGTACCTGGAAACCCAGAAACCTCAAATGAGTGAGTTTATATATATATATGAGAACTTTGTTGTTTGGTGTGCAGAAAGTCAGTCAGTGATTTAACATGTACTGTATACTGTATCTACAAGTACATTTATGTGTATTACAAAATATCAGATAAGATATCCCTTTGTGGGAATCCAGCAATTGACTCCGATTGGACAAAGAAACTAAATTTTGCTACTTTTTATTCCTTTTGGGCAGGTTTTGAGTTGTCACTGAGTTGGAAATTTTTCTTTGACCTTGCATCCCTGCTACTAGTGCTTGTTATTACACCCCGAAGTCTAGGGGGAAAATAATATGGAATGGGCATAATAAACCGTATTGGGTTGGGTTGTTAGATTTTCCCAAAAATATCCCCTTCGGTTGACAACCAAACATTCACACTCACTTGATGTGAATTAGATTTTTTTTTAAGTAGAGGAAATAGTAAAGAGCATCTCTTCAGGGTGGCCACTGGCCAAAACAACAAATAAAAAGAATCTACAAAAGAAAAGAAAAGATATTACCTATACATCTTTAAAGAAGAATACAGGAAGCTTACCTCACTCCCTAAACATACCTCACTCACTCACCTCACTCCCCAAACAAGTCAAAGTATTAGCTCTTAACCTGGCCATGGTCACACCAGAACTGAGCTCAACCGGCATTTCCTTTTTATATGTTACGCCTTTACTAGCAGCCAATCATGATCTGGACCGCATTACCACAGGGAACCTACGGGATGACACAAACAGACAGAGAAGAGCAGGCACAACAAAATATAAGTAAAACATTGTTCGTAACAATTGTGCTTAAAGTTTTCAAAAATCGAACCGTTTATCAGTGGATTTCCCACTCCTCTTCCAGTTTATCACGACCAGCTCCAGCATAAACGATGCGAGTTAACAAAATATTTTGCTAGTCCTTTGATAGTGGTTTGGTGTGTCTGGGTTTTATGCAAATGCAACATATATAATACTTTTGGATTATAGTAGCAACATGGAATATTTTCCAGTCCAGTATCAAGCCCTCTGATCTTTATTAGCAATCTAAAAGTTTTGTCTGTGTGAATTGACCCAAGTGCAATATTTGGTGGATAACTTGTTCTTTTGTACCTTTTGGAACATGAAAATTGTTGGATCAGTATGACATAAAGAGGATAACTCTGACTTGGAAATTTTAGAAACCTCCAAAAATATATACCTTAACCACAGAACAAGCTAGCAATTGCTTAGAAACAAATGCAGAACATATTTGCTACACTGTAAAAAAAAAAAATCTGTTAATTAATAGTTTCCATATTTTGTGATTCATAAGAGTTTTTTTGTTTAAAATATGATTGTGAATTGCTTTATGGGACCTTAATCTCTGCTCTGTCGACTTTTGATGTTAAAAATTCAATTTTACAGTTTCACAAAGTGACTTTTTTTTTTTTTACATTTTAGTAGTTTGAAATAATATAATGTATACAAAATATTATAATAAGTCTGTAAAATAAAAGAAAATGTACTGGTATTTTTTTTTTTAAAGCATTTTGTTTTGTAAAAAAACTTGTAAAAATGTGAATAAATGTTACTTTTTCGAACTTGTCAAGGTTAAAAGTTGTTGGAAGAAAGTTCAAGGTCCCATAATGCAATTCAAAAGCAAAAATAAATGGGGGAAAAAAATATATATAAACATGAATCACAAAATACAGAAAATGGGTATGTTTTAAAGTGTAGCTTGTTGGCACTGGATTGGAATTTACATTGGTAAACACCACTGAAATGTTCTTCTGAAAATATTTTTTAAAAATCATATTATTAATTAATCATTATTACTTGTTAATTGTTAGTATGACAATTAATAGTATTAACAATGAATACTATACTATAAAGTTAGTACTTTTTTTATTAACAGTATTAATTGTCAACATTTGAAACCGTTGGTGTGTGCAGATGCTATAGCCGGCAGCCTAACAGTAAATAAGCCTGCAGTCTTGTCGTTGCTTTTCCATTTTGTAGTAATTCAAGTCCAGCGATTTGAACTGAGACCGAACAAACGGTTCTGTACTGTATGCCTATACCATACAGGCTATTTTGTCAACTAATAGAAAAAAAAAAATCATGCCGGTGGTCTGAATTGGTTGGCTCATTGAAATACAGGAGTGATTCGTTGGCTGTGCCTAGCTGTGGATGTGCTGCAATTATTTTGTTAACTTCCATTCCCCATGCAAACAATTTTCTGTTTGTCTGCAGTTTGTTCAGTCAATAGCGAAGGGATCTCTAAAATGACCTGTCAATCACCACCCCCACATCACCCAGTGAATATCTAAAAAGCTGGATTTGTTACATTTACCCTGCTAAACATAAAACAGTGTTGTTCCTGCTAAATCTGGTTGCATGTTTTATTTTTCTTGAGGGAGATGCACAGATTTATATTATGCAGAATTAAATTATAGGTTTTTAGATGAAAACATATAATTCTTCCCTTCATTCATTATCTATGCCTTTTTTTCTCTCATTTTTGGGCACCAAATCACAGTCTGTCTAATTTCAGAAGCCACTCATGCATAAAGGCACAGACAGACGGGCTGAAGCAAACTCTTTCATCTGATTCTGTCTCTGAGCTTTGCTTGTCCCACCACTCAAATGAACAGAATGTAGGCAATTACAGAGGGGATAGCTGTACAATGCTGATGCCTTTGCTTCTTTATCCTAATGCATATTGTTGTGAGATAACTTTGCAGAAGACAAAACAAGTCATTTGTTTAGTCTGAAAATATGATTTAGTTGTTGTTATTGGAGGCAAACATTGAAGATGGTCCATTTAAAAGGGAATTTTGTCTGTTGTAAAAACGGCTGATCATTTATTTTCTTTCTTTTTTTTCTATAGATCTGGAAGTGGTGATCTGCAAATTGAATCTTTGACGTATGTGGACCAACTTCCAGTTGCTGAAATTATTCATCAGGTAAGTCTATAGTTAACCGTTATTGGAATAAAACATAAAGAATATTTAAATGTTATATATGAAGTTGGATTAAAATATTTTACATAGGCCCATTAGACCCATTACTAACTAAAATAAGTGTTTTAAGTGATATTAATAATAATAATAATAATAATAATAATAATAATAATAATAATAATAATAGCATAATCTCTTTCTAAGATATCAATAATATGCACACATGTAAGAGAGAGGGGGGGGGGGCAGTGCTTGGTGGCACTACAGCCTCATCAGAAACTTGCTAAATCCTGGCACAGTTAACAGTTAAATCAGAGTTCACATTAAAACGGTTGTACTTTAAGATCCAATTCTCACTATTAACAAACCATATGACTTTTAGCTCAATAAACTCCTAATGTACTGCTTATTAATAGTTATTAAAGGTGCTGTATGTAAGTTTTTGACTCTTCTAAAGCATAAAAATACCATAATATGTTTGCAGATATTTGAGGAACATGCCAAGTGAACATTCTTGTTTATCTGAAAAACAATGCTGAAGTCAGTCATCTGCTTTGAAAATGTGTTACGTGCCGTAACGCTGTCTTTGTTTTGGTTCTTTTAACCCACCCACTGCCACTTTAGCCAGTTATATTTCAGCACCCCGGGTTGCCTTGGTGGAAAACAAGGTATTTCATTCATTCATTCAGAAAGGCTCTCAAAGCATTCGCCTGTAACCAAAGCATTCGCCCATAACCGAAATGCGACCTCCGACAGTGGACAGTAGCAGACTCCAAAATGAGATGCAGATTCAGAGTTCCGCATGAGGTTATTAATTAGTAAATAATATAAATATTACGAATGTAAACATTAGGTGAGCAGGTTACATTGTAACCCTGTGTCCTAACAACATGCTACGTGACAAGATTTGCAGTGATAAGCAATTTACCTGTTTGCAGCAGACGAAACACGACAGAAATTTAAAATGGCATTCAAACTCACATTATTAGCATTTAACACTAAATTAAGCACATGAGGTGTACCTGAGGTGATCATTGTCAGTTTTCTGTTGTTTAGCTGCAAGAAACAGAAGCTGTTTCTAATATATCAATTTGAGGTGTTGGTTAGAACAAAAACTCTTTTTAATATGGAAAATATTCCTTTTATCACGTGCCGTTGCTTTTATATAGAACACGATTTAAATCAGCCTTTAGGCTCGATAGTCAGACTCGCTCCTGTTGGTTCTCAATCTGGCAACCTGCACTTGCATTTGTTTTAATCCAAATACCTTGCAATACCTATTTCAACCACTGGGTGTCAAATTTACACACTGCACATTTAAGGTAATGTAGTCGTTGGGTTTAGGTATTGTGTAGGATTAGGGATATAGAATATGAACTTTAAAAAAACCAAAAACAAATAAACAGCCAATAATTTTATAGGCTGGTAATAAACCACTAGTTAATTGTGAGAATTGGTATTTTAACTGAAGTGTTACTGTTAAACAAATACTATCAATCCAAATACTAAACTAAATTCAGTTCCATGTTAACATATTTCTGACCATTATAAAGTTAAAACCACTTAAAATTTAAAAGATGTTTATTTTAAACACTGTTTAACATAACTAATGATTAAACAGAGCTTTCTTAGGTAAGTAAAATACAAAAAAAAAATGTTCCAGAAGTCCCTCTAGATTCTACAACAAACAGTAATACATATAGGTGCTGTACTTCCATTTTCAGGCAACATCTTTATTTTATGGCCTTAAAAAGCGATCAGATAAAGGAATCTTGTGTTTCTTGATGCCATCCTATCATGCAATGCATCCATCAAAGGCAGCATTTTCCAGTTTTTAACACAGCCTTGATCTTAGAGGACATTCAAATGTGTCTCCCACCCAAATTAAACACAAGTAAAGCAGATAATTAAGGTCGTTGGTATCTGTAGAAACGTCCAGGCAGGTGTGTTGAAGCTGAACCTCTATGACTGAGCAGTTTTGAGCATTAGTGAACAATCACAGGATGTGACCAGTATCAGACTAAAGGGTGTATTGACCACAGTCCTGAACTGACATGCATGCACAAAAGATTGATAACAAAGTCATATAGAAGGAAGCAGAGGTCATTAAGACTAAACTATATGTCAAACGAAATCGAATAATGAACTGAAAGGACTTCATTTCGAACAAATTCCGTCCAAAACGAAGTTCTTTTTGAGTTTGTTTCAGCAGTTCAAAACAGCTCACTAAAGCAAACTTGGCTCCTGAACATCTTTGAGCTACCATTGGTCCGTGGCGATTACACAATCAGTGCATGTGTTCTACAACTCCACCTTCTTTTTTGTTCAATTGCTGATTAATTTATCATTCCACGGTGGTCAGACAGGAGAACAACATCCAAAACAGCAGCACTAGCCACATGAATACACTGGAGAGTGGAGTAGCAGAGCCGGTACAGATGTATTCGCACCTGTACTATCACTCATGGAGAGATTTTAAAGCATCAGAGGGTGTCTCACACCAGACAAGAAGCCCACCTCGTTGTAGCATGTCTTTTCTATGAGTTCTTTGAGTTCTATGTCTGTCTATGGCATAATAATTCTCTATGCTTCTTGTAAAGAGGGCTGTTTGCCAGATATTTATGAAACTGTTCTGCTCTCTCAGCCACCATCGTTGTGTTTAGAGGTACATTTAAGCAGCATTACACATTTACAACCCCACCTACTACAGCACGAGGGTGTTGGAGTGTTTGAAAACCATATTCAGTCACTCAGCCTTTTCGAACTTCCATTTGCCCTCAAGCTAAGAACAAAAAAGAACTTCATTTGAAGTATATGGGGGCTTTAAACTCATTGCTTATACGCTTGTTTATAAAGTGGTTTGGTATAGAAGTCAGCAAATACATAGCTGATCAGGAGGGTGAAGGTGAAATAAAGGAGAGCAAAGTAAAAAAAAAAAGAGATACGACAACTTAAGACTATATGGAGTTGTCATTGTTATACTTAGGAGTTTACACCTCACTTTCCCTCCATGGATATAGGATGTCATTATTATTCTTATAAGTTCAGCACCTCACTTTCCCTCAACTGATTACTCCTGTCATATTCACAAAAGACATACTGGCTTGTAAAGTCTGTGGAGTCAGCACACTTTCATCAAAATTTGCTAATTCAACTTTGAGTATTGAAATATTAGTCTCAACCAAGATGATGGTTTGGATGGAAACTCAACATTGTGTCAGTGTCATTGTGGTTTTATTTGGCTGTATCAACATAACATTATAAACATAAAAAATTATATAGTCCCTTCTATAGTTTACTTTAGGATTTACTCCATTTTTTTTATGTACCTGAGTGGCGAAAGGGTGTCGGAAAGTTTAACGTGCTGTAAAATCAATCTGCTGCAACTAGACGGTATTGCTTTGTAATAAAGTAAATCACTCCAGGGGTCGCAAACCATCAGAAAAAAATAAGTCAATCAATCAAAAGGCAAATTGCTTTTTATTTCCATGTTAGTTTTTTTTTATGTATGTTTATGGTTATGTTTAAAATAGAGTAATTCCAATAGTTTAATAAAATTAATTAGATTTTTGGAAATCAGAAAGTTACCCTATCCCCAACCGATTTTTGTGAGAACCCCTCTTTGGGGACCATTGACTTGCAAGTTGTTTTTTTTTTATTATTTATGGTTATGGTTTAGGTTATGGATAAAGTACAGTAATTTTAATAGTTTAATTAATAAAATTTATTTGATTTTTGAAAATCACCAAGCAACCCCACCCCTCAACGCTTTGGGGACCATTGATTTAGGTGACAAGCAAACAAAGGCCAAACATAACCGGTCGTCTAAAAGGCTGGTGAGTTTCTGCTCCAGTCTTCTAGTCTCTTTCTGATGAATAACGCTCACACACACATACACATAATGCTTATTTACTCCATGGTTGTCTAGTTTAAGAAGCGTCTTAACAGTGCGGAACATTACACATATTATGAGAGCAGCATCTTGAGTACAATGAAATACTAATGACAACAGAATTAACTCAATTTCTAAAATGCCGGAATACTGGTATTGCAGTTATCATGGTCACTCCTCAGCAGTCCACATGAGGGGTCCCAATGACCTCTTGATTTGACCCAGTGACCCTAAGAAAACAAAGAACTTGGCATACAGAAAGAGCAACAACACATCTAATTACAGTTTTACACTTAATGGGGATGACACTAAGGTCATCAAATAATCAAGGCAGTTAAATACTGATTCAAAACTGTATTAATAATTATCACAGAAAGCATATATGCAAATATACAGTTGAAGTCTGAATTATTAGTCCTCCTGAATTATAGCCTCCCTGTTTATTTTTTCCCTTATTTCTGTTTGATGAAAATAAGTATTTTAATAACTAATTATGTATTTTGAAAACATAATATTTTAATAACTAATTTCTAGTAACTGATTTCTTTTATCTTTGCCATGATGACAGTGTTTAACTGTCAACATATTGTATTCAGTATTCAGCTTAAAGTGACATTTCAAAGCTTAACTAGGCTAATTAGGCAAGTTATGGTAATTAGGCAAATCATTGTATAACAATGGTTTGTTCTGTAGACAATCGGAAAAAAAAATATTGCTTAAGGGGGCTAATAATACTGATCTTAAAATTATTTATAAAAAAAATCCTTACTATTTATTGTCCTTATTTTTTAGGCAAACAAAAATCCGTATGCACTATTTGGAGCCAGTCTTCTTTGCATATTTGCTTCATTTGGATTGTGATCGTGTGCAATTCTCAAACACGGCAACATATAATTGAATTGGGGAAGAAAATTAGTTTTTTTGTAGGGTGCTGTGTATTAAGAGTTGTCAAATAAAGTCAAATACAAACCAGCTGTGGGCCAATTCGGCTCTTATGCATGCTCATTAGTGTTACTGGCTTAAGCAAAAAACTCATTACTGTAATGCTCATACTTTGTGTTAGAGATAAAAAAACAAACCCTCAACACTGTGTCCTAACCAGGCATGATGCAATACATGCTATGTTTTGTCCTAAACCATCTGTGACTGTAAGAAACAACAAGTAACAGCAGGGCATTTTTGTCACTTCTTGGTTTGTGTTTTTGTGGCATTGTTCTAGGTAGAACCTGACACCGTGTCTACAGCAGACGCAGTTGTTTTAGCTCACGTTGCATCATACCACAACAGCAAGAAGCCGTATATGTTGCACACTACAAAGTGAAGATTCCAAAATCCATTTGTCTTTTATGTCAGCAGTAGTGTGCGAGTGCTTGCCGGATGTGTGGGGCATCGGTTCCCTGTCAGAGATTTGACAATAATTCAGTGTGAAATGTGTGACATTTACTTTTAAAATAATGCGAAGTATGTGGAAAAAATAGAAAAATGTGTGTGTGGGGGGGGGGGGGGGGGTTTCTGTAGAAAGATAGTTGAATGTTTTCATTCTTCAAACTATCCATTCGTTCATTCATTCATTCATTCATTCAAGTTTAAGTTTCACTGCTGAAAGTTCAAATACAAACCAGCTGTGGGCCAATTCGGCTCTGCCAATTCATTCAGTCATTCATTCATTCAACTATTAATTCAACCATTGATTCAACCATTGATTCAACCATTCACTCATTCATTCATTTATTTGTTTATTCAACTATTAATTCAACCATTTGTTTAACCATTCATTCAACTATTCATTAATTAAGTCATTCATTTATTTGTTCATTCAACTATTAATTCAACCATTCATTCAACCATTCATACATTCAACTATTAATTCAATCATTTATTCAGCCATTCATTCAACCATTTATTTATTCAACCATTAATTCAACCATTCATTCATTCAACAATTAATTCATTCATTTATTTATTTGTTCATTCAACTATTAATTCAACCATTTATTCATTTATTCAACCATTCATTCAACCATTAATTCAACTATTCATTCGACCATTCATTCATTCATTCATTTATTGGTTCATTCAACTATTAATTCAACCATTTATTAAATCATTCATTCAACCATTCATTCAGCCATTCATTCAACCATTAATTCAACTATTCATTCGACCATTCATTCATTCATTCATTCATTTATTGGTTCATTCAACTATTAGTTCAAACATTTATTAAATCATTCATTCAACCATTCATTCAGCCATTCATTTGTTCATTCAACTATTAATTCAACCATTCATTTAACCATTTATTCATTCAACTATTATTTCAACCATTAACTCAACCATTCATTCATGTATTTGTTCATTCAACTATTAATTCAACCATTCATTCATTAATTCAACCATTCATTCAATCATTCATTCAACCATTCATTCAGCCATTCATTCAGCCATTTATTTGTTAATTCAACTATTAATTCAACCATTCATTTAACCATTTATTCATTCAACTATTATTTCAACCATTAACTCAACCATTCATTCATGTATTTGTTCATTCAACTGTTAATTCAACCATTCATTCATTCATTCATTCATTCAGATATTCATTCAACCATTAATTCAACCATTCTTTCAACCATTCATTCATTCATTCATTCATTCATTCATTCAGCAGGGTCAGTACATGATCTCAATTCCTCAACAGTATTGAGTAGCAGATGTTTTATATACTGTATGCTTTTAGCTAATAGCAAATAGTTTATTTGCAGCACTTTTCCTTAATTAGGTTTTTACTTACCACATAAAAATTCAGCAGTAACATAATAATAGCATCTATTTAAAACTGTCAGAGAAAAAAGTATTAAGCCATTTATAATGCTTTGTATATAGGACAGTACAGATATGACAGGAATGGTTGGGGGTAGAGAGAGTAGGCAGTAATTGAACTTTGTGTTTAAGCACAAGGCTGACAACCTTTCACACATTTAAAAAAAACAAATGAAACATTCCACACAACGAAGTGAAGATTCCAAATCCTTTTCATTTTCATGTCAGAAGTAGAGTGAGTGCTTGCAGTACATCAGAATAGAAGGAGGCATCAGTTTACTGTCATACATTTGGCAATTATTTAGCACATTTAAAAAAAATAAGTCCAATATGTGGTAAAAACAGAAAATGTATTTTTTTTAAAGATGTTATTTTAATTCATTCATTCATTTAGCAGGGACAATACAATATCAATAACACACAGTAATGAACAACAGATGCTTTATATATTCTTTAGCTAATAGCTAGTAAGGCTTTTACTAACAATTTATCGATACTTGTTTAGCAAACTTGTTTATACGGTATAGTGAAGTAGCAGATTTAGGAGCCTGACTTCACAGTCACACAATGTAATAATAATAACAAAGATTATTATTATTATTATAATTATAATAATAAAATCTTTCAGACAGTGGAAATTACAAGTCACCATTAAGTATCAGAATATCATCTCTCTATAAAGAATCTGTGATAGCAGAATTTAAGGCAGACAGTATGAGCAAATCCATTTGTCTTTTATATCAGCAGTAGTGCGAGTGCTTGCCGGATGTGTGGGGCATCAGTTCACTGTCAGAGATTTGACAGTAACTCAGTGTGAAGTGTGTCAAATTTACATTTCAAATGATGTGAAATATGTGGAAAAAATTGAAAAAAAAAAATGTTTCTGTAGAAAGATGCCATTCATTCATTCATTCAGCAGCGACAGTACAGAATATCAATTCTGCACAGTATTGAGCAGATATTGATGGGAATTGTTTCTTCCTTGAAAACAAACATAATTGTGTAGATTTTATTTTTTGGTATTTGATAGAAAAGGCAGATTTGAATTTTAATTGTTTTATTACCAGCTTTATAACAGCAGGTTATTTTGCACATGCTACTATTAATTATAATAGTGTTTGTTTGTTTTTTGTTCTGTTTCAAAGATTCTGTGATATAAGAGGACATCTTTTTTTCATATCAAGCTGCATGCTGTTGTCTGTTTGACAACTCTGACAGAAAGTGTGAATACTAAATTGACTTTTTTCCCTTTCTTTTTTCAATTATAAGTCTTTGGATAGTCTGCAGAATAATATGTGTTTTCTTAGATTCAGAATGTTTAATGATCAAAGTTAAGGACTTTATAGTGTTATTATTCCCCTCAAATAATGATGGAACATAGCCTGCTGCTAAAACCCATCTACATTGAGATTTCCACTCTCCTCAGTGCCCCCACAACATCCAAATGCACCATGTCACTTTCGCCAGCTCCCATTGAAATTTAATGACTACCAGCTACTTTGACATGTGAATGCACAGTTGGTTTATATTAGTATATACATTAACTAATGACATCTTATTGTAAATTGTGATCTTTATCGATTATACTACCAGCTGTTGAAGGCTTCATTCTGATTGGTTGATGAACATTCAGGAAAATGGTGTTAAATTAAATCCAGGCAGTTCTTGAGCGCCTTACATCATCACACCAAATGATTTCAGTTATTACAAAGGTCCTTTGAAATGACAGAATCTGCAAAATGAAAAGAACCAAAAGCAACAGACGCTGACCAATCAAATATATTGCACAATAGGATAAAACTGAAAAAAACTTTCCATCTTTTTGCTTTTCTTCTGTTGAAAGATGCACAGACTCTAGTAATTCCAACATGTTTAATCTCTCTATCTTTTTTTTTCTCTCTCTCAAATAGTAACATTATCTTAATTTCTATAGTGTGTTATACAATGTATATTGTGTCAAGGCTGCTTTAAAAGGTTGAACAGGCCATTAATGAAAGTCAAATAAGAAAACTTGATCATTGTAAAACATCAATATCAGTCAATATACAGTGGGTACGGAAAGTATTCAGACCCCCTTTTCACTCTGTTATGTTGTAGCCATTTGCTAAAATCATTTAAGTAAATTTTTTCCTCATTAATGTACACACAGAACTCCATATTGAACACAGAATTGTTGACATTTTTGCAGATTTATTATTTTTAACACATTAATGAGGGAAAAATGAACTTAAATGATTTTAGCAAATGGCTGCAATATACAAAGAGTGAAAAATTTAAGGGGGTCTGAATACTTACAGTACCCACTGTATCAGGCAGTTAGCAGAATAGTTGTACAATGCTTGTATACTGCAAGTTAAGCCAATGCATGGCAATATAAGTCGCTATTGGGCATTCCTACTGCTGGTTAGAACATTATAACTGTTGCCTGGTCCTTTTTCTTAAATATGTCCCTTTATGCTGGAAGAGATAGCATGCAAACAGGATAATTGCTAAAAACAAGGATCAGTTTTTGTTCCATCTTTAGTCACTGCAATAGCCGAGAGAGGATCATGTGAGCTCTGCTATTGATCGTATTGGCTTTTACTGCTGAAAGTTGCTCTTCATTTGCGTAAAGTTGACGGATTCTCAACTTTTGTGGTGTAGTTGGACACACCCACATCCATAGACCAATGGTTTCTCCCTCTCATGTCAGCCGAAATCTCTGTAACACTCCATTAAAATCAATGCAATATTATTGCTGAATTGTCACCGGTAGTGTGAGTGCAGCTTTAGTTTAAAAAATAAAATGATTGAATAAAATTACTGTTTGGTATTAGCACGAAGGCTTGGAATGGGATATATAAGAAATTAATCCTACATATAAGGGCATGTTAAAGTAGTCATGACGTGAGAAACCTAATTTGCCTTTTGACATTATATGTCTTCCATTAAAACATCACAGAAGCTTCGATGCTTAAAACATCCTCTTTGTTATAAACAAAGCATTTATTTAATTATTCAATATGTGAAAACGATTTGTTTGCCTACAATTTGGCACATGATTCACAAGGGTTCATACATTTGCATGTGCATTGCTTCCGTGTCAGTAAAAAAAATCATAATTCTTTATCTGTGAATTATGGTTTAATATAAATAATGTTTTCAAAACACTTACACATGTATAGTAGTGAGCAGCCCTTGATACTGTTTCCAATGCAGCAACGTTAGCCAATCGAAATAGTGGCCTTTCAAGGGGCTGCCCATTCAAATCTGACCTTTTTTATAGAGACGTGGTTTGAAAAGTGACATCAACATATTTGTGTTTTAGTTTAGGGAACATTAAAAACTAGTGCTGGGCTAAAATTGATCACTATTAATGGCATCCAAAATAAAAGTTTGTTTTAATGTAAGTTTGTGTAATCTAAGTGTGTGTACTGTGTATGTTTATTATGTATATGCAAGTACACACATGCATGCATGTATTTGAGAAAATGTTTATTTCATTCGGTTTATTTTATTCGGCTTAGTGCCTGATAATCAGGGGTCGCCACAGCGGAATGAACCGCCAACTATTCCAGGCCTATGCTTTACGCAGCGAATGCCCTTCCAGCCGCAACCCAGTACTGGGAAACACCCATACACTCATTCACACACACTCATACACTACGGCTAATTTTAGTTCATCCAATTCACCTATATCACATGTTTTTGCACTGTGGGGGAAACCAAAGCACCCGGAGGAAACCCACACAAACACGGGGAAAACATGCAAACTCCACACAGAAATGCCAACTGGCCCAGCCCGGACTCGTACCAGCGACCTTTTTGCTGTGAGGCGACAGTGCTAACCACTGAGCCATCGTGCCGTCCTTGTTTATTTATATTTAGGTATAACATATATATGTATATGATGCAAATATAATATATATGTATATAATACAGATATAAATTTAAATATCTATGAAACAATATTGTTTTGTATAGTTTTGTTTCTGTGTATGTGTGTATCATATATGCATAATAAATTTATATAATACACA
Source organism: Danio choprae (assembly GCA_903798125.1). Lineage (NCBI taxonomy): Eukaryota > Metazoa > Chordata > Actinopteri > Cypriniformes > Danionidae > Danio > Danio choprae. Next base: position 295,144 of record CAIGQW010055679.1, on the reverse strand, counting down.
CACATATCTTATGTCAAAATGAAATTTTATTCTGGATGCGATTAATTGTGATTAATCTTTGCCCAGCACTACAAGTGAATTGAATTGTACCATTTTATTATTAAAATGGGCACTATTATAATAATGTGCACCTGAGATGTAACACAACTACGGTATTATCACCACCTTATATGTGCCATTCATTCATTTTCTTTTCGGCTTAGTCCCTTTATTAATCTGGGGTCGCCACAGCGGAATGAACCGTCAGCTTATCCAGCATATGTTTTACACAGCGGATGCCCTTCCTGCAACCCTTCCTGCAGTCTTATTGCTGCAACCCATCCCTAGGAAACATCCATACACACTCATTCACACTCATACACTACAGACAATTTAGCTTTCCCAATTCACCTGTACCGCATGTCTTTGGAATTGTGGGGGAAACCAGAGCACTCGGAGGAAACCCACGCAAACACAGAAATGCCAACTGGCCTCGAACCCAGCCGGGGCTCGAACCAGCGACCTTCTTGCTGTGAGGCAATTGTGCTACCCACTGTGCCACCGTGCTGCCTGTATGTGCCATATTTTATAATATTTGACCATCTGCTAATTATTCCTTACTTATTGCGACTGTTGAATAGACTGTTGAATGTGTCATTCTGAGCAATCTGGCTGCTGAAGCTGTGTGGAAATTGCAAATAACTCCTCTAGCAGCGGCCGCAAGCCAGAGAAATCCCTCATGTTTAATTTAACAAATCTTATCAGCACATAAGGTCATAGTGGCGGTTACACTGGGCCGTAACCTCAACTTTTCTACCAAGAACACTTGTTAGTCATGCTGTCTCCTGTGTCAAAGTGTCTATCTTCTCTGAGGATGAGGTTATCCCCTTTGTGCAGCAATTGTTTCTGCTTCTAATCGGGCTTTAAATGTCACAGACTAATCATAGTGTACTCAGCTGAAGGTGCTTTTCTCCAAACTCAATTAATCTGCCCGTCACGATGAATTTTGCTTTGAGAACACTCGCCTTCAGCTTTGAATAGTTTATTTGTTGGCTTGACAGTTTCACACCTCAGCAATGTGGCTTTAGGGAGTTAAAGCTTAAGAAAGAAGATGCGTGGCTGTATTTGTTCCCTCACTGATTAACATGAGATCCATTACCACAAGAAATTAGTACAATGCCATGCACAAAATATAATTTATCAGAAAAATAAAAAGGATAGTTAAAATGTTGTCATTCTAAAGTCATTCTGGCCAGGTTTCTAGAGAAGTTCTTTATAGCTGCATTTTACGTCATATCTAAATGTGAAAAGTATTGTTAAACTATATTTTTTCGTATGTTAGAAAGGTTAAAAAAAGGGGGAAAATTAAAGTAAAGAGTACTTCAGTGTTTATGGTAACGTGTTTAGTATTTGTACTTGTTACATTGATTTTTGAAAGCAAAAGATGAAAAATAGTTTTTTTCTTATTGTCTCAATTATGTAAAACTGCAGGACAGCAGATGTTTATATCGGAATAATTTCAGATTTTAAATGAAACTCATTATCAACTGTCGCGCATGGCTCAAGTTCATCCATCTACAATGATTAGATTAGATTAGATTCAACTTTATTGTCATTACACATGTACAATTACAATTACATTACAAGTACAAGGCAACGAAATGCAGTACTGGAGAGATGCTGAACCTCGCGAAGTTTACGCGCCGCCGTCTTGGTCATAATTGTCCAGTTGAAGGTTATTGTAAAAAAAAAAATGTCATGCTACAATGTGACACACTTTAAAGTCCATGTGAAATTATAATACATTCAAATAATGATAATAATGGGGGATGCACCAATTGGAATTTTTTGGCTGATACCAATTTTAACAAAAATATTTCAGATGATACTGATAATGGTCAATTGCATACAGTACTTCCTATTTTGTTTTCTGCATCGAATTAATTTGACTGAATAAGGATTTGATCCATTTAACATTCTCCTGTCCAAAAATTTTAAGGAGGCTAAATTTTAATTAAAAATAAAACAACATTTAAAGGGGATTTTTGCATTTCAGTATTTCTTTTAACAACAGTAACTTGTATTTAACATATAATAGATCATATTTATTTAACAAACCGAACAAATAAAGCCAGTGTTGTTGCTATATGTAAGTTATAAATTAAAAATTGAAATGCAGTCGGTTAATTTTATTGTCTAATATGTTTTAGCCAAAACGTAACCAATGGCTTTGTGCCAGCACTTTAGCAGGGTGTACACCCAACCCAGTCTGACGGCAGTTTGTTAAATACTCACAACATTTAATCTATCGATTCATGTTCACAGACACGAATTTTTCACTTTTTTTGTGTTCCTCGACATGGCTTTTTGCATTTCGATAAGCCTGTTTTTAACCTACTTTTAACATATTGTATTTCAGTAGGCTTTTTTTGCGTTTCTCAACAGAATTTTTAACCTGTTGTGTTTCAATTGCCAGTATCTTTCATATTTCCCAATTCATCATAAACACGCATACTTTCACAAATATTTTGGAGTACCTAACCCTAAACCTAGCCACTTCTCAAAACCGTAAAATAAGCAACAGCAAAAATAAAGGTAGAGTCATGTCTATTTATTGCAAAAAGTAAAATAAAAGTAGTACAAACAAGCCATAGCGTCATAAGCCCTCAGAAACCAAACAATGCATTTATGTGATAAATAGAGTGATTTGTGCAGTTTAATAGCTGAAAACAGACAACACGGTGGCTCAGTGGTTAGCACTGTCGCCTCAGAGCAAGAAGGTCGCTGGTTTGAGTCCCGGCTGGGTCAGTTGGCATTTCTGTGTGGAGTTTGCATGTTCTCCCCGTGTTGGCGTGGCTTTCCTCCAGGTGCTCCGGTTTCCCCCAGACTCCAAAGACATACCCTATAGGTGAATTGAATAAACTAAATTGGCCGTAGTGTATGTGTGTGAATGAGTTGTGTATGGATGTTTCCCAGTGATGGGTTGCAGCTGGAAGGGCATCCGCTGTGTAAAACATATGCTGGATAAGTTGGCGGTTCATTCTGCTGTGATGACCCCTGATGAATGAAGGAACTAAACCGAAGGAAAATGAATGAATAATAGCTGAAAACAATCCGCCTTATGCTCTCTAAAATCCCAAAAGAAACTCCCTCATATTATTGTGGCAAACTGCCGTGATACTGGGTTAGTACACCAGTTGCTTTCCCAATGCTTATCTCATATTTTGTTTGTATTAGATGCAGGTCTGAAATTTTGTTTTGTTTTTAGCAAGTATTTAATGATTGTGCTCTGTGAAAAAACATTGAATTATTCAAAAGATGCTCAACTCATCATCTCCATGTAATTAATAAGCCATCGGTATTAACCTTTTTCATATGCCAAAATACAAACAGCTTTAAATTAATCCAGCTTTAAATATTGCCCAATAAATATTGGCTGCCAATACTTTGGTGAGTTCCTTAAAATAATAATAATAATAATAATAATAATAATAATAATAATAATAATAATAATAATAATAGTAATAGTAGTAGTAGTCGTAGACGTAGTAGTCGTAGACGTAGTAGTCGTCGTCATAGTAGTCATGGACGTAGTAGTCGTCATCGTCATCGTAGTAGACGTAACAGTTGTGGTCATCGTAGTAGTCGTAGATGTAGTAGTCGTCGTCGTAGTAGTCATAGACGTAGTAGTCGTCGTCGTAGTAGTCGTAGACGTAGTAGTCATCGTCGTAGTCATCATTTCTGTTTTTGTAAATGGAAGATTTAAATACTTGTATAATGTATATTGTTGTTTCTACAGAAATAAGGTTGTTTTATTATTTCTCTGTATTACGTTAAGTGTCTTTGCATAAACAGAATGTGGATTTGTTTTAAATATCTACAGTTCATTGTCACATTATTTCTCCTCTTTCTGAAAATGCTTGCTTCTGATCAATCACAGCACTTTGCGAACAAATCCATGAGGAAATCAAATGCAGATCAGGAAATTATTAAATCCTGAATAATTCATAGAATAATATGTGCACTTGAGAAAGTAGCAGGGTGTTACTGACCACAATTTCCTGTGAGAGAAAGGAGGGGATGTGCTTTCTGAATATATTACAATTTAGAGAGAAAAAAGAAAAACAGACATTGTTTGCTTTTGCTTTTGACTTTTTCTTCTCCTGAGTGCTTTGTTATAGCAGACTATTCAGTTATTTGAAAGAACTCATATTATTCGCTAAAGTGAAATTAAACTATAATGTGGCCCAGATCTGGTATACTGTTTCACAACCATATAGAGTAATTCTAGAGTGCTTTATCATTATGCACGGTCTCCAGCATTATGCCAGTTCCACATTCATCATAACGGTCTTATTGTTCCCACATAATCACATAAATAAATGGTTGTGAAATATTGCTTAGAGTGAATATATTTATATGAAAAGTATGTAATAAGCGGGATCAGCAGAGGCTCTGAATGGGTCGAAACTGCAGGAGGGCTGTGAGTTGTGAAAAGCTAATAATTATATTCAATGTAAATAAATAAGAGCATTATAAGTGAGTGCAAATTGAATTAAATAATTCCAAAGACATTCAAATTCAAAGGAAAGGATGCGACACTGTTTAGTCTTAACATTTCATAGAAGCAGCAAATCTCTGAATGTTTCACATGCATTTGGGAAAGCTCGATTCACGTTTTGTTACACATTTGCATAATTTCCAATGTTTTGGAGAGAGTAGTTTATAGCATCTCTGCTGTATTCCTTCAAAAAATAACCTGAGGATTAGAAATTGTTGAGGTGTTCAAAGCAAAAACGGTTAAACATTGGTAACAATTAATTAATGTAAGATATTGAAACAAAGTAAATGGTATATTATTATAAAATATGTTAATATAAGTAAAAAAAATATGTATAAGTAATACATTTGAATTCAGCTATTTGTGCAGTTTACATTCATTCATTCATTCATTAATTTTCATTTTCGGCTTAGTCCCTTTATCAATCTGGGGTTGCCACAGCGGAATGAACCGCCAACTTATCCGGCATATGTTTTACGCAGCGGATGCCCTTCCAGCTGCAACCCATCTCTGGAAAACATCCATACACACCGATTCACACTCATACACTACGGACAATTTAGTCTACCCAATTCACCTATACCGCATGTCTTTGGACTTGTGGGGGAAACCGGAGCACCCGGAGGAAACCCACGCCAACACAGGGAGAACATGCAAACTCCACACAGAAACGCTAACTGACCCAGCCGAGGCTCGAACCAGCGACCTTCTTGCTGTGAGGCGAATGTGCTACCCACTGCGCCACTGTGTGGCCCTGTGCAGTTTACAGTACAGTTTAAATCTACATGCATATATGTCATTATTAGGCATTATGTCATACTTCTTCTTCTTCTTCTCTGGTATGAATCGCATTTTTAAGGGTCTAAACAGGCTCAAAAACATACAAAACTTTGCACACATGCCAGAAGTGGCAAAAATGTACGTTTGATAAAGGTTTTGGAAGTGGGTGTGGCAAAATGACTCGACAGCGCCACCTATGCACATAGGCCCCCGAGCTACATTTCACGCACATGTAGGGAAATTGGCACACACATCAAACATGCCATTATTAAGTTACAGTCATAGCACCACCTGCTGACAAAAGGAAGTTTGCCATAAATTGGTGATTTTGTCAGGGGGTTTTTATATTCATGAGCTAAAATTATTATTGTCCACTGTTCTCTGTCAACCTAAGGCCACTGGGCGGCAGGTGCAAGGTCCCTTTCATCGCTGCTTGCAGCTTTAATTGAAAGCGTACATTTGAATATTTTAGTATTATATTAAGTACAATGTTACTTTTAAGGGATTCACCTGATTTAAAAAAGCCACAAGTCTGTTTGATATTCTAGTCTCTCACATTCCTCCTGCAACATTTTTCACCCATTTCATCATTCACTAGGTAAAAAAAAGTCTGATCCCATAACTAACAAAGGACTGTGTACATTATATGAGCATTCAAAGTCCCAAAAAATCTAATCCACACATTTTTAACCTGACTTTTTGAGTACTAATAACCTTGAAATAATGCCACTCTACAGTATCTTCCTCTTTATGGTGGCCTAGTTAACTCAGATCATACCTTTTGGAAGGTAGACTTGAGAAATCTGTCAGAATCATTAGCCATTCAAGAAGCCCTATTGTGCTCGATCTTCACCCTCATGCTTCTGTCTTACTTGTTAATTACCACAGTACCCAGGACTTCTTCTTCACTGTCCTCTACACTCAACTGCAGTGTATTATCCATATGTATGTACAGTAGGCCACTTATTATTGCCTTCATAATAGTCTGGCAAAGCAAAAGATATTGTCTTGCAGCATGTAAATGTTATGTTGACAAAGTAAAGAATATTTTGGAAGAGCAAAACCGTCCTGAAAATGAAGTGGGAAGACACGTCTAAAGGATGAAGTTGTTAAAATTCATTAGAAGAAAATGTTTAAAATGCAGCGGTTTTTGTTAAAATTTAATGCATATTTAAAATATAGATATTTTTTGTCAAATCAGTCTCATCAACAGTGTGGTATATCTGAAATATAGGGAAAGAAACTACTTGCAGACCCTCATTATTATGGGTATTCATAGTAAAGACTAAAACTATTTGTTCACTATTTATTTTGCTTTAATTTAACTCTATTTTGATTAAGGGTGTACTCGCACTAGTCTATCCGAAGCGTTCCCATGCGCGTTTGACTCCCATTTTACAAGTATGTGTGCTTCAAATTGTGCCCAGGCGTGGTTCCGTTGGCCGGCCCTGGCCCGGTTGGAAGAGGTGTGCCAGAGCACGGTTCGGTTGGGCTTTGGTGCGATAGGCTTGTAATGTGAGTGCAAAGCGTGCCTGAGCGCAAAACTGAAGACGCAACGTCACTTTTAAGGGACTGTTTCATATGGATTTATTAATCATTCTTACTTTTCGATGAAAGCGAACTGTCATACTTTATTAAAGATACAAAAGTGGTGGATCTGTTCAGCAAAAGATTTAACTGTGTGTCACTTCATCCCAAACGACTTAAAATAATACAAAACAATAGAACTAAAGCAATCTCTCATTGTACTGATTGAGATCGCTTCTCATCTGTTAAACGGAACAGTTGCATCATCGATCAGATTATTTTTCTTGTTTTAAGGAAAAACTAAATTTATTTTGACTTACTATTTCTGAAAACAAGACAATTTTTTTGCTTGTCTAGAAAATGCGTCTTGATTTAACAATTCTTAGATATTTAGACTATAGGAACAATATGGGTTTCATTAAGTCAAATTTGAGACTTTTTAAGACCCTTATGAATGAAATTTCTGACTTATACAGGGCCAAATGCCAAGGCTGGCCAATGGAAAATATTTTGACTCATCAAAAAAAATCTAATTTAGTTATTTCTTAGTCACATATTTTACAAAATGTGTCAAAACAAGCAAACTCCAGTCGTATACATACACTTTTTTTTAACATGATATTTCTTAAATAAATGACAAGTTGTTAAAATGTTAAAAGTATAATTATTATGGAGAAATCTACATTCTGTGTGAATAATCAAAAATACATATTTGTTGACTTTTGGTTCAAATAGATTGAATATAGAACTCCAATTCATCCGAATGTGTTTCAACAATTAAACTTTTAGTTTTATGCCTATTTATAAATTTTATGTCTGCTCCACCTTTCTTCTGTAAATAGATTTTGCATAAATGTAAGAGGATATATTGCCGTTATTATCTTGAAGAATTGTATAATTGTTTTTAGTTTTCTTGATTAGGACATTCAGTTTGGAGAATTTGCCGCTGTTGTGAATTGTATCTCTTTGCAGTAAAACCTATTGGGTATATGTGGACATAAGAAAATTAAGACCCGTTTGAAATAATTTAAGACCTACAAAACAATATTTCAGCGAATGTAAGACTTTTTAAGGCCTAAAATTGTGTTTTGGAAATTTAGGACATTTTAAGACTTTAAGACCTTGCAGACACCCTGATTTTTGATTATTTGACTAATAATTGTATAAAAAGCCTACTCTTATTATGTCAGTTCGCCATGTTGCTGCTTATTTTTGATTTTGGATTCATTTGTTTACTAAATTTTGGGCTGCTTTAGTAATAGTATTGACAGGCCTGTGTTATATATCATTAGTACGGTGTCTGCTCTCATAGCATATACACCCTGCTCATGTGAGACACAACGTTTCCAGCCAGTGTTGTTCTGCAGTTTATTGAAGGTTTATTCATTTTAAATGTGTCGCATGTCCAAATTACACTAAAATGCCTTTCAAAGCTTCAAATATTCAGTCATTAATACTGTTATTACACTCACCGGCCACTTTATTGGGTACACCTGACCAACTGCTTGTTAACGCAAATTTCTAATCAGCCAATCACATGGCAGTAACTCAATGCAATTAGGCATGTAGACATGGTCAAGACGATCCACTGCAGTTCTAACAGGGCATCAAAATGGGGAAGAAAGATGTGACTTTGAACGTGACATGGTTGTTGGTGCCAGACGGGCTGGTCTACGTATTTCAGAAACTGCTGATCTACTGGGATTTTCACGCACAACCATCTTTAGGATTTACAGAGAATGGTCTGAAAAAGAGAAAATATCCAGTGAGCGACAGTTCTGTGGCCGCAAATGCCTTGTTGATGCCAGAGGTCTCTATTTCGGACATTCGGATGGTAGGGTCAGAATTTGGCGTCAACACCATGAAAGCATGGATCCATCCTGCCTTGTATCAATGGTTCAAGCTGGTGGTGATGGTGTAATGGTGTGGGGGATATTTTCTTGGCACACTTTGGGCCCATTAGTACCAGTTGAGCATCGTGTCAACACCACAGCCTACCTGAGTATTGTTGCTGACCAAGTCCATCTCTTTATGACCACAGTGCAGCCGACAAATCTGCAGCAACTGAACTGTGTGTTGCTATCATGTCAATATGGTCCAAAATATCTGAGGAATATTTCCAGTACCTTGTTGAATCTATGCCACAAAGGATTAAGGCAGTTCTGAAGGCAAAAGAGGGTCCTAAGAGGGTACCTAATAAAGTGGCCAGTGAGTGTATAATAACAGTTAACTTAAAGTATTCTGATCAAACCTACATGTTACTAATCAAAAATTACATATAAAATTACATACATATAAAAAAAGTATATATTCATGGAACTTGATCTTAACTTAATATTCTAAGGAGTTTTGGCATTAAAGAAAAACTGATATATTGTATTTTTGGCTTTTTTCCAAAAAATATAAACGTGCGTCCAGGGTAAAAATAAAAAATGTTGCCTTGACAACTAGCGGAAATAAAAGTCAATCAGTCAAGTTGCTATTAGGGAAAAAATTTAATAAACTAAATGAAATCTAAATTGTAACATTTAATGAAAGCGCTTTTAACTACATCATGTAGCACTTTAAACAGTAATTAGGATAAGAAGAGAAAAGATTTTCAAAATGAATTCATACAAAAATGTATAGCATTACTCTTTGCTTCATTAAAGACACTTATTTTCATTGACTAGGTGGTCACCATGCTGTATATAAGATCATTAAAAAACACACTGTGACATGGGTCTAATGAACCTGGGGGAGACTTGCAGGGTAGACTGTACTATGACGACATCTTTTGAATTGTAGACTGTGACACATTTTAGTATAGAAGAATAAAATGCCATCAGCTTTACATGTGGTAAACAACTAGAGCGAGATAAATCGCATATCAGCTAAAGGGCACAGCAAGACCTCTGCTGCTACAACTTCACAAGATTTCCTTCCTTATTTAAATCCCGTATAATGGTATATCTATGGTATTTAAAGGAATTGTTCACCTGCAAAAAAAAAAAGAAAGCTAACATTTAGTCACCATTTTCTCACCATCTGTGAACCACATCATAGTATGATGTAAAACCATGGTTTAATGTCCACAACAAAAGAAATAGCCACTTTTTTTTTCAAATTAGTCATTTTTCATCTGAGGCAGCCTAAAATGCAACAGAGTATATATATATCAGCCATACAGAATGCAGGCATAAATACAGACAGCAGACAGTATTTTCAATGGAAAAACAACAACGTTTAATGACACTGTAAAATGCACTGCTACAATGTTTAGATTGTTCTCTGATATCTACATGAAAGGTGTGTGGCAGTGCAAAAATTATCCAGAAACCATTTTACATGTCCATTTACAACCCTAGAAATTGGCCTCAGGATGAAAGGCTCAGATTTGACCTTATATAGAGGTCATGACTTTTAATAAGCTCTGCTCCTCAGTTCTCAAATAAAAATATTTTAACAAATTGAATAGGTGCCATGGCAAATGACAATCATGGTGATGATTGATGTGTAGCAGTGAATCTAGCAGCTCTAATCTCCTCTGCAGTGAATTGAACTTTGTCATGTCATAAACCAGACACGTTGCCATGGAAATATTAAAATTATGAGTTCTAAATAAGTCCCGAATGGGTGAATGTGAATGGGTTTAAACGAACTATGGCTAAACAAGATCAGCTTTCCCTCATATTCAAAAGCACACAGTTCAGCTGAATTGGTGGATAACGCCGTGTTAGCTAGGAACGAGGGAGCTAATGTTATCTGTAAGCTGGCAATAAACCAGTTGGCTCCTGATTTATGTGTTGTGGATGAAATATATGCTAAATTATAATTTTACCTGGCAAAAGGGACTAACAGAGATGTATTTAACTGGGTTTCCATGGGTCATGGAAGTTTAAGTCTGTTCCACACATTGAATGTCAGGGAATTTTATAAATTTTTTGTCATAGAATATCAGGGATTATGGTTTGTCATTTTTCCTTCCCATTTATCTTTTTTTCTGTACCATGTCTTTTACCGGGGTTTTTCACATGTTTTGCCTATTTCTATTTTTCACTGCCGTTTTATTCTTTTCCCACATGACTCTTACTTACTTACTTACTCCCAGGGCCATTTATATGGAAGTTGATATTAAGCTGCATCATATTGGTGTTTCGTAACATGAGGTTTTTATGAGGTGGGCTCAAACCCCAACCTGGAGAACCAGGACATACACACATACACTACGGACAATTTAGCTTACCCAATTCACCTACAGCACATGTCTTTGGACTGTGGGGGAAACCGGAGCACCCGGAGGAAACGCACACAAACATGGGAGAACATGCAAGCTCCACACAGAAATGCCAACTGACCCAGCCGAGGCTCAAACCAGCGACCTTCTTGCTGTGAGGCGACAGGGCTAACCACTGCGCCACTGTGTCGCCCTCACATGACTCTACATAACCAAAATTAACAACTGTTAAAATGTCTGTATATATTGTAAATATAAGGAATATTTGGTCACTATAGGTCATGGAAATTCAGCTTTTTTCAATGTCAGTGAAAGTCATTTGACATTTGGCTTAATGTGGAAATCCTGATTTTAAAGTATTTTGTGGGTTAACATGTATGAAAACAAAGGCATGAATTCATATATCCTCCGCATAAGCAGATTGTCATACTGAACCTGTTCGATTGATTACCAAAAAATCTGTCTTTCTTGTGTTTAGTCTTCACTAACAGTAGTGTTGTCACGATACTGGAATTTGATACCAATCGGTACTGAAATTTAAAAACGTCCAGCGCTTCGCAGCTTTAAAATGCTCCAGTGTCCCTTTATCTGTACATACACTCAGTAAACAACGGTAAATTTAGTGAACTGATAACCTTCACGGCCAATCACAGTCATTTCTGTTGAGCACGTGAACACAATAGCAAATCAGCGCTGTTTACGAATTCGCTCAACGGTGCTCAAATGTCAGCAGGAAATGGACGTTTTTTGTTTTTTTTCAGTACCAATTGGTATCAAATTCCAGTATTGTGACAACACTAATAAACAGTGATTAGGTTAGATGCTGTGTGCCTGTTGTATTAACGTTACCCCAGTCCAGTTTTCAAAATAAGTGTCCCACAATATAATAAGCTGTGAATGGAAGGAAACATTTTTTTTTCATTGTTGTCATCTCACCAGGAAACGTTATGGCCAATCAAGCGCTGCTGGGGGGCGTGCATATTAATGACCCCAAGTGTTACATAACAGTCGATGTTATGTTCTTATTCACATATTTTTATATGGCCTTTGGCTCAAACAAGATTTTATTAAAAGGAGGAAACAATGGTGTTTGAGGCTTTTTATGTACTGAACTCATGAACTTATTCAACAATTCCTAGGTTTATAAAGTTTTATAATTTTTTAAGTTCTATGGCACATTTAAGTTCATCACACAAAGCTACAGTATTTTATAGGTTTTAAAGGTCCCCTGAAGTGCCTTAAAATGTGCATTTTTATTCGATGTTTGATGTAATCTCAACCGAAACACGAACAGAGGGTGGGGCATAGTGTGTGTAGCTCCTCCCCTTTTTATAAAACAGCCATTTTGCTTTATCACCGCTCTGCCAGTGAGAGTGGCTGATCTCAAGCGCATCAAATGTGAAGCGTCTTGAAGGGGGCAGGGCTTATCAGAAACTAGAGAGCATTTGATTGGTCGCGATTTGATGAGAAACTGAACTATGAAGTGACGTCAAAAAAAACGTTAATTTATTTAGGCAGAAGTGACAAACTACGAGCTTTACATGTTTATATCAGTTTTATATCTTCTTACCATGAATTGTGTCACTGTTTTGGTGTGCACTAGCTTATAGACATCCTAAAAACTAACAGTGCTGATACTAACATCTAAACTACTTTATTTTAATTTCATGGGAACTTTAAGACTTTGAACAAAGCGTTTTAATTGTGCAAAAAAAGGAGATCTAGAAGACTACAGAAATGTTATGTTTAGTTGCATTAAACAACTATATATTGTAATTTGTGTACCTACCAAAGCTGTGATAGGAAAGACTGTGAACACACATATGCTCACCGACTTAAAACAACACACACAAACCAATTATTCTGTATGTTTCCTCAAAGCTGTATGTCACACAAAGGCCTTTTCTTGGTTTAATCTGGCTGACGCCATTCGGAAGAAAGGTCATGTGCGCTCTGGTGGTCAGTGTGTGTATGTGCATCCCCCTAATTTCTGGGTCAGTATTGAGTCGTGCCTCAGGCTGTAGCTCTATTTAGGTTGATAATGAATGTCTGCAGTGAAACACACAGTCATGTTCACCTACAGCAGGCCAGCCTCTCACAAGTTCATCTAATATAAATGCAAAAGTTATGAGCGCTTTCTTTTTTAGAGGTAAAATCGCTCTACTCTGGAGAATATTCAGTCCGCATTAGCATATAAATGCACATTGGGTGATGCATGTTTAATGGTGGCTGATTTAAATGTATAATATTCCTACACAAAGTGATGATGTAGCTGTAAATGTGCAAACATTGACTGAGGCAGATGAGTTCTGAGGCTGAAGAGCAGGTGCGCAGTTCTTTCTTTCTTTCTTTCTTTCTTTCTTTCTTTCTTTCTTTCTTTCTTTCTTTCTTTCTATACTCTTTCTTTTTTGTCTTTTGTTCCATTTTCCATTTACTTTTTATTACTTTTGTTCATTTTGTTTATTATTTATCCAATACAACTTGTGCCTTGGCCACACGATGGCTCGGTGGTTAGCACTGTCGCCTTACAGCAAGAAGGTCACTGGTTCGAGTCCTGGCTGGGTCAGTTGGCATTTCTGTGTCGAGTTTTCATGTTCTCTCCGTGTTGGCGTGGGTTTCCTCCTGGTGCTCCGGTTTCCCCAACAGTCCAAAAACATGCAGTACAGGTGAATGGAATAAACTAAATTGGCCATAGTGTATGAGTGTGTATGGATGTTTCCCAGTACTGGGTTGCAGCTGGAAGGGCATCTGCTGTGTAAAACATATGCTGGATAAGTTGGCGGTTCATTCCGCTGTGGCGACACCTGATGAATAAAGGGACTAAGCTGAAGGAAAATGAATGAATGAATAAATGCTGGGTGAGCTGGAAGACTAAAAACTTTTAAACAAATTATCATAGAAAATTTAAATTCCTGAACTTTCATAGCGTTGTTATCACATGCGAAAACTGTTAATTGTTTAAATTTATGTTTAAAAAGTTGACCTATCTGTACTTTACATATATTTATGCAGATTTGTGTATAATGTTAACAATTGTAAAAGTATTTTTTTAAACATTAGCCTGCCAAACCCCCCCCCCCCCCCCCCCCCCCCCCCCCCCCCAAAAAAAAACAACTAAATGTCATTTTATAAACAACAAATACATCAAATATTTTTTACATGTCATCTTTATCTAAAGAAGTTGTTACTCCACTTCATCGAGGAGAAAAATTGCAGAAGTTTAATGTGGTTCAAATGATGGGTCTCCGAAAGAGTTCGGGAAACATTTGTTACTAGTTTATTTCCGTTGTTTTGGAAACGCACCCCAATTTGAGTTTTTTATACGGTTGAACATGAAGATATGTTGAAGATTGTTGGAAACCAGTAGACATTTGATACCATTTGTTTTTCCTACAATACATGCCAGTGGTTGCCAGTTTCCAGATTCTTTTGTGTTCAACAGAGCAACAACAGCGAAACAAACTCAAACTGGTTTGGAACAAGAGAATGGACAGAATTGCCATTTTTGGATGAGTTATCCCAATGTCTCAAAATAAATGATACTTGTTGATCATACTTTTTGGTTCTGGTTGGCACACTAACCGCTGCATTTTGAACAAGCTACAGTTTATTAAGCCTGCAGGGCAACCACCTAGTAGCACGTTACAATTTTCTAAACATAGTTTTAAAAAATACTAGAGGTGTAGCCTAAAATGACAGTAAGGCAGTGTTTTATTAATTCATTCATTCATTTTCTTTCGGGTTAGTCCCTTAGTCCCTTTTTAGGGACTAAGCCAAAGGAAAATTAATGAATGAGGCAAATTATGCTTTAAAGAGTTGATCTCTCTAATGTAAATAATATAGTTTGAATGTTCTGATTTCCACACCATTGTAATAGTTTTGGTTAATTTGAATACATTTGATTTGTACAAGAACTAATTAAATGCTGTCTCTCCGTTTCGTCTGCAAAAAGCATTCGGCATGTCAGAAATTATTCTCTATTTGCTGACGCACAAACTTTCATGATACGACATACAGATGATGTAAACTAATGAGACTTTATCGTTAAGTATCGTCTTGTTTTGCTTGTTCAGTATCTTTCCTAATTTCATTCTTATTTCCTTTTGTTCTGTTGAATGAGAAACAGTGAATTGCTATATTTCTGGTTTGTAATAATATATATGTTTGCCTTGCCTTAAGGCTGATTTATACTGTTGTGTCAAGCAGACGCGTATGGTCCTACACAGCCTTCATGCGGTTGCATGCGAATGTTTACAAGTGTCAAGTCCCATGAAGGAGCTCCAGATGGAAACGTTTGTTTTGTGTTTACCTTATGATTAACGTTGTTGCACATTCGCGGGCTCCCGCCTCTGAATGAGCGAGTTTTAGCTACTTGTAAGGTAGCGTTCAGAAAAAAACAAAACACCCGTGAAGAAATTCAACACAAAGGAACATAAAAACCTACTGCCTAGTGTTTCAGAAGTGTTATTGCAGAACAACACAAACAGCATGCAGAAGTATAAATGCACAACTACGAGCAAGGCAGGCGTCGTGGGTCACGCCGATCACTCCACGCAGAAGTATAAACCAGCCTTTATCCTTCAGTAGCAAGCTGTAAACACAGTGATATGTTCAGAAAACAGTTTTGCACTAGAAAGAGAGGACACTGTCTGACAATCACAATCTTGTTTACATTGCATGTCAAGTTCATTCGTTTCAATGGATTCAATTCAAATAAAACGACATTTCTGTCTTCACAGAAACCCAAGCAGAAAGACTGGCACCCTCCTGATGGCTTCATTCTTGGTCTCTGGACCCTCATCCTGCTGGTGTTCTTCCAGACCTACGGCATCAAACATCTCAAACACATCTTCTGATTCCACAGAGATCAAAGAACCAGCCGCTTGCAACTGACACCTTCATCAAAGATTCCACATACAATATTTGTCTATCATAGGTTTGGTCAGAAATAGCTTTTTATTAATTTTTGATGCATTTCTTTTGGTGGTTTGCTTTGTGTATATATATTTTTGAAGTCTACTTACACTGAAATGTTCTTTGTTGTTGCAGCTCTGTAGTGAAATCCATTTGAATTTGACACATGGACTTCCTTTTGACCTAAACAAAGATACTTAAAGGAAAAAAGCACGTTCATTGTTTGGGTTGGGTTTTTATATTTGTTAATTAATTTCAGTCAGCAGTTTCATCTATTCAATTTAGGGCAGATTTCGGATATTTTGTAACATTTGTAAATGTGCATTAGGAGTTTTCCTCGACTTCTTTGAAAGTAGGCTCAGTTTACAACTCCGGTAGAGTTAAGCAGGTGAGTTTTACCATTTATGAATTGATTCAGCCGATATCCAGGTCTGAATGCAGCACTTTTAGCTTAGCTTAGCATAGATTATTGAATCGGATTAGACCATTAGCGTCTCACTCAAAAATGACCAGAGTTTTGATCATTTTCTTATTTAAAGCGTGACTCAAGTAGTTTCCAGGCCAATATGGCTGTAGGAACTATACTCTTATTATTCTCACTTTGCTGCCGTAACATGGCTGCTTCAGGGGCAATGATATTACACAGCACCTAAAAACAAATAGTCCCCAGCTAGGTAACTTCAAACATGAATGGCACATGCTCCCTGTGCAAGCAGGTGGTCTCGTTGGTTATATTGATTGAAGTTAGCCAGTTTTCAGGCTCTACGTAATATCATTGCACATACTGCAGCCATGGTACAGCATCAAAGTTCCTTGATTATTACGCCAGAATGAGAATATAGTTTCTAGTTATATCAACCTAGAAAACTTTTCATTTTATGTTGGTCTTAGTGCATGATTCAAGCTTTAAATAGGAAAATTATCCAAACTTTTTTAATTTTTAGGTGAAATGCTAATGGTCTAATCTGATTCAATGATCTATGCTAAGCTAAGCTAAAATTGCTGC
>CAIGQW010055679.1:242324-273161 GCA_903798125.1 Danio choprae | reverse complement strand
ACATACATACATATATACACACACATGAAATATGAAATATATATATATATGTATATACATATATATATACATATGTTAAAACCCCCCTTCAAACTCATTCTGCAGTTGGGTCCTTCTCCAGAATCATTTGTGCAGTAAGAAAGACCAGAATTACTGATTATTCTCTTTTTTTATTGTTTTTTTTTAAATGTGAAATAATGGTAATGTCATTTATTGCACTTTGATATTTGAAACTTTGCAGACCGTTTACATTTACATTTGAATTTAGTCATTTAATAGACGCTTTTGTCCAAAGAGACTTGCAGTTGAGGAGGCATTCAGCAATTCAACAAGAAGAGGCAGTACACACTAATGCTAATTATACAAAGGAATTGTAGTACTTAGAAAGGTTTTAGAGAGAGAGAAGAGTGTTTCTACAGATGGTTTGTCAAGCCCAACTCACCTGTGTGAATCACACTTCATAATTACACATTGATTCTTTGATGTACAAAACTGGTGCAAAGGGTCAGAGAGATGAAAGTGTGTGTTTTCTACAGGTTGTTTGTCAAGACCACTAACCTGTGTGAGGTACCCTCAGTTTGGGTTGTCGTGTTTCATAGGTTGCTAGGCGACCAACAATCGTTTTCTCAGAGGATGACAAGCTGACAAAACATTGCTGTCACTCTGATACAGGGTTTGGGTGTTCTTGTCACGTAAATCACAGTGCACTCCATTGTAAATAACGTGCATCGGAAATAACGCCTAAAAGGCCGCCATCATTTGCGATCTCCAGCAGTTGATCTTACATAGTGGATTCCCCTGATTTGTTGACAAATGGGTTGCAGATCTATTCATTGGCATTTGGCGGGTCCTTCATTGGGCCTTTTCCCCTTAGCAAAGAATCTTTCCAAAGACGTCTGTTTCTTACTCATTTTGCTGCTTGTGGATTAAATTTGGGCGCTCCAGTGGCCGAGAAGTAAGCAAAAAAACCTATATTTTTCAAAATAAAAGATCGTTCAGACTCAGATAATAAATAAAACAGAAATAATTAATGATTTCTTGTGCGGCCCGGTACCAATTGATCCACGGATCGGTACTGGTCCGCGACCCCGTGGTTGTGGACCACTGCATTAAAGCACAGTGTTACATACTGCATAGAAGGTAATATTCCAAAACTTTAAGATGTAAATTATATGCAGGCTCTGTCAACGCATTAAAAACATTATTAATTATACTAATGTCATAATTATTTACAGTCATGCAGACAAAAAGAAGCTCATTAATTCCCAATGAAAAGTCTTATTCAGAATTCAGTAATAAAACATGTAATAGACAATAGATAAAAACAATAGTTGATAAGTTCAGCATGGATTCACCCTATTTTCAGTAAATTATACATATATTCGATAGCAGCTTGATTGTAGGAAGACCTGTTGGCTTTTTGGCTTGTGCACAGGGAAAAATTACAAGCACATTTCATAATTTTCATATATGAAATTATTTAACATGTAATTCAAGGGTTAGTTAACCACTCGCACAAATTAAATGGGCATATTTTAGTTTTAATTGTAGCTCAGCACATTGTGATTTTCATTTTTCTCTGCATCTCTCAGTCAGCTAGTCGGTGTTTGCCAGTGATCAGTATTCCATCAACAGAAAGACTCCTACCGTAATAATCTGGGTCTAGCAGCACTAGGCATCACTGCATTATTTCTCACAAATTCACACTTTCGGTTTTATTCCACAGTGCCACACTTAAGCTGTTCTGTAGAAAATGCATTGCTTTCTCTCTGACAGTATAACTTGCTTTTAGAGATTGTCTAAAGTGTGAAGCATACTCAAAATGAGAAAGTGGTCTTATATTTAATACTTTTAAAGGGGTCATGAACTGAGAAATAAAAACACCTTTTGATGTCTTTTGACATATCATTTTACTATAACAGCAAACTGTAAATTTCAAGACTTACTTTCCTATTAGTTTAGATTGAAACCGCTTATATTGAAGCCAAATCTACCAAGATTACAGGTTGGAATGAGCCACGTTTTAGTGAAAAAAAACTCTGCCTCTGTAAAAGTTAGGAATAATTTAAATTACCACAAAAGTTACTCCCCCTCACCCTTCGATGCATTTAAGGGTGTTTTATTTTGAAGCTTTTTTAAAAGCTCAAAAAATGCATTTACCCATTTGCCACCAAAGCAGATTGATGTATTTTTGTAAAGCATTTTGAAAAATCTTTGTATACACACCAAGCTGATGGCAAACTAGCGTGACCAATGATCTCCGATGTTAACCTGACATGAGGAGATGTGTGGGACACACCAAATCACTGACTTCCATTGGCGGCTGAATAAACATTATGCGTGATTGACATAGCCTATATGTTGTATGATGCATGATGTACGATGCATTGACACATTTATGCAGCATTGTAAGAGTAATATGCTGTAAAACATTACACAATATTGCTAAGCCAACTTGTTTTTTTCTTTGTTGTCATCTTCTGTGGTAAACAAATATCTCCGGTTACTTTCGTAACTTCGGTTCCCTGAGAGCAGAAATGAGACATTGCAGAAAATCCGTTTTGGGAATTTCCTTCTTGCAAACTTTCCTGTAGTCTTATTGACTCAACCCAGTCCAACTGACTGGCCAAATGTCGCTTATCGCATGCAAATCGCATGCAAATACTGACGACCCCGAGGGGCAATATATAATGCAGTCCGAGTGACAATTTACTCAATATAGACACTGACTGCAATTCAGCAGATTGTGCAGCTATCACAGCGGCCTCCGCAATGTCTCGGTTCCCGCTCTCAGGGAATCGAGGTTATGAAAGTAACCAGAGACGTTCCCTTTCAAGCTTTACTCGACATTGTAGAGAATCTGCTTTGGGTGTAAAATCCCACTGTGAGAGCAGCTGTGATCAGCCTAGCTCACAGTGAATACTAAGTGGCAGAACACGCCTACAAAGTGAGTGTACAGGTCATAGGTGGAGCTAAACCAATCAGCGCACTTACTGAGGTATGCTGAATTTGCATATGAGTTCAAGTAAAAAAAAAAGACGCTGCACTGAAACAGGGCAGAACTTGAGCACTGTACAGAGCAAAGGTCAGGAAAGCACCAGAATATTACAAGGTAGAATAAATAAGTAATCATTCACTCACCGAGAGCACTCAAGAAGCCAGAGAATGTACATCCAACTTATAAAACCTAGTAAAACTTCTCTGAGAAGATCAGCCAGCTGCTAGCATATATCTTGGATAGACATCCCTTTAGTCCAAGCCCAGGAAGATGCAATAGCCCTTGCAGAATAAGCCCTAATATGAAAGGGGGAAATAACTGCTTTGGGTCTAGCACAGCCCTATGGCACCAATCCGAAAACATGGCCCATTTCAGACCATACTAATGCCTTGTAGATGGTGCTTGCACTTCAGAGAGCGAGACAAGCACATGTGAATGTAGTGCATCCAGATTACAGACTAACCCTGGAGCAGCCACGGATGCAGGGTCCACAAATCTGGGCTGGGATGGCAAATCATAATGCTCCCCTGCAATAGTAAGTCCCTACTGATTGGGATTGGACAGGGAGGGGCTGACAGCAGCTCCATCAGATCTGAGACCCATGGCTGATTCAGCCAGTTTGGGGCGATCAGAGTCACAAATGCTCTCTCCTCCCTGATTTTGTTTAACACCAGGGGCATGATCTTGACTGAAGGGAATGCCTGACTGGGGGGCCAGCACGATGTCAGAGCATCCCCTCCCAATGGGTAGTGAGAAAACAAGAAGAAGAGTGGGCAGTGCATGTAAAGAAAAGCACGGAGCAAAAAGATCCACCTCTGCTTTCCTGAAGTGGTCCCATACCATTCGCACTGACTGGGGGTGAAGACTTCTCTCCCCTTAAGGGGCTTCCCTTCTAGAAAGCATATCTGCTCCTTGGTTCAGACGGCCAGGTATGTGCACTATTCTGATTGAAAGTAGGGGAAACTAGTTCGCTCAGAAGGACACACTCAATTGCTCTTTTCTCTAGCAGGCTGCACAGTTCTTGCCTTAAAAATAGGGAAGTTTTGGGCAGATGTTAGTGACTGCACCCCTTGAAAAGGGGTGGTCTGCATCTGAACTGGAGAGAATAACCATGCTCTATTATACCTTTTTATACATTTGTGATTCCTCTCTTTGAGTCTTTGTCGCAACCTTGCCTGAAGTTTGTGAAGTCCGCGGTGGATGGAAGGAGCTTGAAGCAGTCAGTAAAGAAAACTGGTGAGCGGGGAGACTGCGTTTGAGGTCAGCCCCGCACTGTTTCATTGCAGTCGTTCAGCGATCGGGAGGGGTCCACCAGTTGCTCACTGGCAGCAGTGGGCCTTACTCCAAAGAATCATTGAGCCACATCCCTACAAGCCCGTAGGACTTGCGATGGGAGCTCCCAGCAGTGCTGGCAGTTTGAGTCGTCCAGCATCTCCTCTGTGTGTGCCAGGCCCAGGCAGGCAATGCAGTGGCTGTGGCTGTCCAGCAATTCGATTGGTCCCATGCAGATTCCAAAAATTAAAGACATACTTAAGAAATTGGCATGAAGTACAAAATTTGCAAGAAGGGAATTCCAAAAGCGGATTCTCCACAATGTTGAGTGAAGCTCGAAAGTGAACTGTGTTGTAAGTGGTTCCTGCAAGATGTGTCTATAGAGAATGGAAATTTAACATCAAGGTGGAATTGCGTTCCACCATGTTTTTGGACCCGCTTAGGAGCTCACAATGTAAACCTGCAAATTACCACAGAAAAAGCTGACTGTTTGAACAGTTGAAAACCATCTTACAAAGATTCAGAATAAATTGGACTATATGTGTAGGCTAACTATCTTTATATTATTCAGAGCTAAAGTGGAACTAGAGAAGCCGAGCATGGATGCAGAGGAAGCAGATCAGATAAATGAACAAACTTATCCGTAAGTGACAGAGTATCAATGAGCTGTCGCAAAAAACCTTTCCATATATGATTTTTCTTATTTATTTGTGGTGTAAGTGCTTAGTTTATTGCAAATCAGTGTATATGATATAATAAAGCTATAGAGATCAATGGGAATCATTTGTCATGCATAATACTATAAATTACTATAATATTTTTTGTTCATGTGGGTAATCCGTAATCCTTAATATACTCAGTTCCAGTAGTATAGACTTAAGTCCTAAACAATATGCATGTTAGCATGTTTTTACTGTGAAAATAATATTACTTACCTTATCTGTACTTATTTAATAATACTTACTGACATTTTGTATGTAAACTTATATCTAGACACCTTTGGATTGAAAACATAACAGCCTAAAACATTAAATAAATGTAAAAAGTGTTATATAAAGTCATACAATACATATTTTTTGAGAACAATTGGTGCAAGAAATCCTGCATAAATCTGTAAATTCCTCAACGCAGCCTTGATTCTGTCTTTTTTAAACAATGACTTGACATTGTTGTATACGATACTCCACATTATGGCACAAACGCTGTTGACTGCACAGCTTCTGAACTCTGAAAGTACCTTTTAATGAACCTTTTAGCTATTCACTGATGCGTAAATGAGTACATTTACATTTTTGGGTGAACAAATTTTGTAGTAACGCATTTATCTTGAAAATGTTTCCTGGCATTTATACAGTCATTAGCAATGATTCATGCTTTAAAAGTCAGATTCATCACTCTTCGATTCATAGCTGCGGTGTGTATCTGAAAACCTTTGTGCATTCAGCAGCGATGCCAACTTGTCAGTCATCGAAGGCACACTAATTCAGCGGCTGCTTTAACAGTCCTGATGCGTGTGTATATTTGCATGACTGACAGCTCCAATACGGTCACGGTCAATGATGATTGACCTTCTGCTGTCATGGTCATAATTACACTTATACACACCCTGTACAACTCTGACACGCTCCTCTTCACACAGACCATCGAAATGATGCATGTGTGGGTATGTATTCCATTTTAATACAGTGTTGCCTTGCAGTTTTCCATTTCACTGGATCAGCGATCTGGGATAAAGACTGTATACTATGCACTCCAGCTAAATATTCCATGTCATTTTGTGTTTATTGTTCATGTGAAATCATTTTTTAAATCATAATCACAATCAGTCACAATTGGCCATTTTGTGTTCTATGCATTTCAAGAGTTTACACTTAGCTGATGATTGGTTATAAAGCTTGTTTGGCATGCTGTCCCGGGAGAGAGCCCTGAGCTCATAGATCCTCGAGCCCGGGGCTCCCTCCCGTTTGCAAGGCGAGAGGGGAGTTTGAGCTCAGGTAGATCTCGAGAACTCCCCTGCTGTAGTAGCTAATGAACAGATAGTGATTGCTCTTGAGATTGAGACTGCTCTTGAGACTACTTACTAGTAGCATGTCTATGGTGCTGATTTGGATTGGATTAGTCAATTAACTTAAGTTGCATGTTTTTGGATGGTGGGAGGAAACCGGGGAACCCGGTGGAAACCCACGTAAGCAAGGGGGAGAATATGTAAACGGGGAGAACGTGTAAATTTCACACAGAGTCGTCGGCTGGCTTGGTAAGGACTAGAACCAGTGACGTTCTTGCTGTGAGGCAACAGTGCTAACCACTGGGTCACCGTGCCACCCATTTAGGAAAGGAGGAGTAGGGGTGGAAGGGGGGATTCTTCAAAACGAAGATGGCTGTGATATTGAACTTAGGGTATTTATAGTGGCTTAGGAATCGTCTGATTGGTGAATCATAAATTGGATAATGCGGGACCAGCAAGCAATCATAAGCACGTGATCCTCTCGAAATTAGTTTATAAATAAACTTCACTTTGTGTGTGTGTGTGTGTGTGTGTGTGTGTGTGTCTGTGTGTGTGTGTGTGTGCGTGCGTGCGTGCGTGTGTGTGTGTGTGTTAGAAAATGTAAGTTATGTTCAACTTATATTAAGAAATCCAATAAAAATAAATAAAACAAAGATTTATTGACAGAATAAATACATAGATAAATAAATAAACAAACAAACAATCCAGTGTCGGTGGGAACAATAAAACAGGCAAACGAATTAAGATGATAAAAAAATAACCATTTTAAAATACACCGTGTTATACATTTCAATAGGAATTTATATATAATATAATATAATATAATATAATATATAGTGGTAAATAATACACTGGACATTCTCAGTCTGTTGATTATTTAAGGCAAGACACTTTTTCATGCAGTGACCAAATTTTAGATTTTAGATCTGGCTACTCATTTGCGCATTAAAAAAAAAAATAACATTAGTGAATTGTTTACAATTAGGGCGGCGTGGTTGCTCAGTGGGTAGCACTGTCGCCTCACAGCAAGAAGGTTGCTGGTTCAAGCCTCGGCTGGGGCAGTTAGCATTTCTGTGTGGAGTTTGCATGTTCTCCCTGTGTTGGTGTGGATTTCCTCTGGGTGCTCCGGTTTCCCCCACAAGTCCAAAGACATGCGGTATAGGTGAATTGGGTAAGCTAAATTGTCTGTAGTGTTTGTGTGTGAATGAGAGTGTGTGGATGTTTCCCAGTGATGGGTTGCAGCTGGAAGGGCATCCGCTGCGTAAAACATATGCTGGATAAGTTGGCGGTTCATTCCGCTGTGGCGACCCAAGATTAATAAAGGGACTAAGCCGAAATGAAAATGAATGAATGAATGTATGTGTGTGAATGAGAGTGTATGGGTGTTTCCCAGTGATGGGTTGCAGCTGGAAGGGGATCCACTGCGTAAAACATATGCTGGATAAGTTGGCGGTTCATTCCGCTGTGGCGACCCAAGATTAATAAACTGACTAAGCAAAAAGAAAATGAATGTTACAATTATTTATCCAATCAATTATCTATGGAAGTACAGTATTCATTCATTTTCCTTTGGCTTAATCCCTAATTTATCAGGGGTCGCCACAGCAAAATGAACCCCCTACTATTCCAGCATATGTTTTATGCAGCAGATGCCCTTTCAATACTGGGAAACACCCATACACTCTCCTATTCACACACACACTTATACACTACGGCCAGTTTTGTTTACCCAATTCACCTACTGTATACCGCATGTCTTTGGACTGTGGGGGAAACTGGAGCACCCAGAGGGAATCCATGCTAACACGAGAAGAACATGCAAACTCCACATAGAAATGCCAACTGGCCCATCTGGGACTCTAACCAGCAACCTTCTTGCTGTGAGGCAACAGTGCTAACCACTGAGCCATCGTGCCGCCCAAGTACAGTATGTGAATATATATTATTTATTCCCCATTTACCTGGGGTGTCTTGCCTTAAAGACAACATGAATCAAAACTGACTGTTTACTCATTTGGCACACGTTCCTAGTCAAAATGGTATAACCTTATGCAATTTCCAACATAATGTAATGTCTTAAAATAATCTAATAAATTTATATTATATTAGAACAACAAACAACCCTTCATCCACCAGCCACATTGATGCAACTGGATAAAATCAAGCACTACCCTTATTTTTACTCTTAAATATACCAAATTATAGAAGTAAAATGACTGTTTAAGCATGTTTTTAATTAACATGTTGGTGAGACTGCATTAGTGTTATTCAGAGACATTATTTTAAATACAAAAGCGTGTAAGCCTCTCTTCCAGAGGTGAACTGAACCGTAAATGATCTTGAGTTTGTGCACTGCCAAATGGTTGCGACCTCATGTAACACCCCCTAATTCAATACTTTAGCATATAAAAGACTACCATCAACATCCAAATCCCTTACTTGAGAATGTCGTGCAGCAAGAATACCTTAAATGTCCAAAAATTCGGACTATGCCACAATGCAAAGTGTGTATAGCTGCTTAGATGGTGCGGTATTAAGCTCTTTTCCAAATCAAAGACAGAATATAAAAATCAGGGGCTTCGTTTATAAAATGTAGCGCAGAAACCAATCAAAATTTGTTCTTAGATGATTTAGCAAATTAGCAAATCAGACTATATGGGGAAGATCAACAAACTGAACTAATAAATGCTCCCAGAGCACTGTAACACTTTTGAAAATCATGATCACAATATATATACGCTGTAAACAATATCTGGAAAAAGCAGTTTTACGTCATTTGTGATTAATGTTTCCCCCCCACCCCATTTATTTATGCTTTTGAATTGCATTATGGGAACTCGGTCTTTCTTCCAACAACTTTTAACCTTGAAAACATGACTTTTTATTAACATTTTTAATAGTTTAAAGTGATATATTGTCTGGGTTGGTGTTGTATATTACGGTACAAAAACCTTGTAATAAACTGCCGGTACATGTTCTGTTGTTTTATATTATTTCTTATACATTATATCATTTCAAACTATTCAATTGTCAAAAACGTCACTTTGTTAAACTGTAGAGTTGAATTGTCAACATCTACAGCAGACAGAGCAGAGATCAAGCTCCCATAATGCAATTCACAACCGTAAATAAACGGAAAATACCTGTAAATCACAAAATACAGAATGGTTAGGTTACCGTTGTATCAGAAAAGTGGCTAAATTGAATTCACATGATTTCTTTTGTATGTAAATGTGGGATTTTTAAAGGGAGGCATGTCCTCAAACCCTACCCCTCATTAAAGGATGAGCAAATTGTATGGATACGATCATACAAATGAATACAAATTCATTACTAAAACAATATTATGAATTGCTGTGAGATTGCGTTGTATTATCAAATGGCCGGAAAGTGATCAAATTATTGTTAAAACGTTGGTGTCTGTGATGCAGCAGTTCCAGAGATTGTACTGTACACCATGGTTTTGTAAGAGATTCACTTTAATGTGTAATATGACTATTTATGACTATATAAAAATGACTATTTTCTCAATTCAAATGAGTAGCTGCTTTTATAGGATGTTCAAATAGCTGCAGCTGCAGAAAAAGTGTGTATGCCTAATCAGACCATGACGTTGGTAAGTACGTTTCCACGTTCATTCATTCATTCCTTTTCTTTTCGGCTTAGTCCCTTTATTAATCTGGGGTCGCCACAGCGGAATGAACCGCCAACTTATCCAGCATATGTTTTACGCAGCGGATGCCCTTCCAGCTGCAACCCATCACTGGGAAACATCCACACACACTCATTCACACACATACACTACGGACAATTTAGCCTACCCAATTCATGTCGTTGGACTGTGGGGGAAACCGGAGCACCCGGAGGAAACCCACACAAACTCCAAACAGAAATGCCAACTGACCCAGCCGGGGCTTGAACCAGCGACCTTCTTGCTGTGAGGCGATCGTGCTATCCACTGCGCTACCGTGCAGCCACGTTTCCACGTTAAAGGCTGTATTTTCTAAATATGAACACTGCTGTGGATTTAAGCATATACACTCTTAGATCAAATCTGAGAGTGTGTGTGTGTGTGTGTGTGTGTGTGGCACTAAGCACTTGTCCAAGTCAAAGACAGAATATAAAAATCAGGCTTTTAGAAACTGGATATGCACCCTTTAAATTTTCAAATTTGTGCCTATGCATTTTTCATAAATGAAGCCCGGAGCTCTTGGATCCACCACCCTTTTTCTTTTTATATAAGACTGCATAAAACAACAACTCCCAATAGCTATGTTTCATCCAAAGATGTGAATTAGATTTACTGAAATATCGCATAACACATTTACAAATAAAGCACTGCTTCCATCCAACGAGTCGAAGAGAACGAAATCGCCACTTCCCAATAAACTGGTGCCAAAAATCAAAAAGGAAAATGGATTTTGCTGCGACACAAGAAAATGCGCGCCTTCCTAATATAATAAATGACTTGCACCTCAGAATACAAAGATGACATGCAATGAAAGCAAAGTGGCTTTTGGAAGCGTGAGACAGTTCTGGGGTGCGATTTTGGCGATCTGGCTACTCATTTGCACATAAAAAACTGTAATAGTAAATTGTTTACAATTCTTAATCTAATCAATTTTCTAGGGAGGTACAGTTTTTTCTCCCAGGTGGTCTCCCATCCAAGTACCAACCAGGCCCAACCCTGCTTAACTTCCGAGATCGGGCGTGCTTTTTTTTTTTTATATACAATTTATACATTAAAAAACATTACAATACAATTTGTAGAAATATCAGAAGAAATGTTAAAACCTTGGTATTTTCCAGTTCATTTCTTTACAAACTTGACATGCTTTCGCTGATAAAGTCTTGTGCAGTTCCTCCAACATGTTCTCGTTTTTAAAATATACATATAGTTTTTCCATATATTCCTCTGTTTTCATTCTGAACATTTTCCATACGTCCATCACAATTTTCTCTTTTTTTGCCACAACTCTTCTTTGCCATATAGCATTTTTCATCAGCATTATACAGAGGTTTACAATCTTCTTATTTTCATTTTTCTTATCCCAACCAAGCATTACCACTAGGGAGGTACAGTACTGGTGATATATTACTTATTCCCCATTTACCCGGGGTGTCTTTCCTCAAAAACATGAATCAAAACTGACTTTGTTTACTCATTTAGTGCAATTTCCTGCTCAAACATGTATAACCTTATGTAGTTCAAACAATTTTAATGTCTTAAAATAATCGAATAAATTTATATTATAATAAAATCCCCAAAAAACGAACGAACGAACAACCCTTCATCCACCAGTCCCATTGATACAACTGGATAAAATCAAGCACTACCTTTGATTTTACTCTTAAGTATACCAAATTATAGAAGTAAAATGACTGAGACATGATTTTAAATACAAAAAAGTGTGTATGCCTCTCTTCCAGATGTGTACTGAACCGTTAGCCAACTAAGGTAGCAAGTTCCATCGTTAGTTTGTTGATTTGGCGTTTCCCAAATCCATCGTTCCAATAAACATTCATAAACTGCATCATAAATGCGTACGCTTGCAACTACACTTCTAGAGCTGTAGTTAGAAGCATAGTTCCTGGTTGTGTTCTATTCCCAGTTATCCCCCCTATGCCCTATTCCTTTCGAACGTTCCAACATTTAAACCTGGGAGTATTTTTTTACAGTTCAGTTTTAGCGATCTTCATATTGACAATTGCGTTCCCTTCGCAGTGCACTTTGAAAACATTTATGCCATTTTGAACGCAGACGTGGCTCATGGCGAAAGCTTTAGGTGACCTATGATTTCAAAGCAGAATTTATGTTACGTCTCCAAAGCTTGTGAAAACAAAAATATATAGCATGCGTTAATGGTTTTAATTCATAGTAGGTTATTTATTAAGAAATGCATCTGTACTGTATATGACATGGGCCTGTTGGTTGGAACATTTCTGCAGTGGTTTAAATGGGTCAAATTGTACTTGTAATTAAATGAATAAATAAATAAACCATATCCTACCTTATAACAATTTAAAAAAAAAAAAATAATAATAATAATAACTTTCCCAGTGATGGGTTGCAGCTGGAAGGGCATCTGCTGCGTAAAACATACGCTGGATAAGTTGGTGGTTCATTCCGCTGTGGCGACCCCAGATTAATAAAGGGACTAAGCCGAAATGAAAATGAATGAATGAATATTATTAGTAAGTAGGATTTATTTTTCCTTTCTTAATAAATAGCCTACTGTAAATTACAACCATTAACAAATTATATGATTTATATATAAGACTAGAAAACCTGTTAGCTAAGTGATTATATGTTTTAGAATAGAATATGGAATATTCTCAATAAGGGTGGCATTGTGGCTCAGTGGTTAGCACTGTCGCCTCACAGCAAGAAGGTCGATGGTTCGAGTCCCGGCTGGGCCAGTTGGCATTTCTGTATGGAGATTGCATGTTCTCCTCGTGTTCTTGTGGGTTTCCTCTGGGTGCTCCGGTTTCCCCCGCGGTTTAAAAGCATGTGGTATAAGTGAATTGAAGAAACTAAATTGGCCTTAGTGTCTGTGTGTGATTGAGTGTGTATGGGTGTTTGCCAGTGATGGGTTGCGGCTGGAAGGGCATCCATTGCGTAAAACATATGCTGGAATAGTTGGTGGTTCATTCCGCTGTGGCGACCTCTGAAATGGAGACTAAGCCAAAGGAAAATGAATGAATATTCATTCATTCATTTTGTTTTTGGCTTAGTCCCTTTATTAATCTGGGGTCGCCACAGCGGAATGAACCGCCAACTTATCCAGCATATGTTTTACGCAGCGGATGCCCTTCCAGCCGCAACCCATCATTGGGAAACATCCATACACATTCATCCACACACATACACTATGGACAATTTAGCTTACCCAATTCACCTATACCGCATGTCTTTGGACTTGTGGGGGAAACCGGAGCACACGGAGGAAACCCACACGAACACGGGGATAACATGCAAACTCCACACAGAAATGCCAACTGACCCAGCCGAGGCTCAAACCAGCGACCTTCTTGCTGTGAGGCGGTTGTGCTACCCACTGCGCCAAGAAAACATAGGCCCTATTTGTGCCGTTTCCATATATTTCAATTAATATGGAAAACAAGTGCATCATTTTACCAAAACTAATATTGGATTTAAAAAAAAAATGTGTGTGTATGTAAAACAATATAATTTGCACAAATATTATGTAGTTTTTCTCTAAAGAAGTAGTTACTCCAGCCCGTTTAGAGTGTCATTATGGACGGTTTATGTTATAACTAACGTGGTTCAAACGATGGATCTGCGATAAAGCAACTACGGTTATGGGAAACACTCACCACTACATTGTTCTTTTCCCAAACGATGCATCAAACTATGATAGTTCAGCCGCGAGTTACGTCGTTGTGTGGGAAACGCACCCCTGGAAGGTAATAATATGTAAAATAACTGATGATGGACTTTGGTTAGGGGTTTTAGAATGACCAAAACAACAATGTGGTCGTCCTCTGATAGGTCCATTAACGCTTTACCATCGCGCCCATTTTTGTTATCATGTGATCTCATTCATTCATTCATTTTCCTTCAGGCTTAGTCCCTTCATTCATCAGGGGTCGCCACAGTGGAATGAATAGCCAACTTATCCAGCATATGTTTTACACAGTGGATACCCTTCCGGCTGCAACCCATCACTGGAAAACATCCATACACAACTCATTCACACACATACACTACGGCCAATTTAGTTTATTCAATTCACCTATAGGGTATGTCCTTGGAGTCTGGGGGAAACCAGAGCACCCAGAGGAAACCCACGCCAACACGGGGAGAACATGCAAACTCCACACAGAAATGCCAACTGACCCAGCCGGGACTCGAACTAGCGACCTTCTTGCTGTGAGGCAACAGTGCTAACCACTGAACCTCCATGCCACCCTACCACGTGCTCTTTTAAAACAAAATCACATTACTTTTTTGATGCGCATATGGGAATTTATTATGTAAATGTGCTTCCATAGTAGTTTATGCACATTTTTTTCTTATTGGATAAAAAGATGATGCTACTCTAAGTTTATCCTGCTCATCTTGGCATTTCCATTAAGCATTTCTTTTGTTGCGATACTCCAAAATTAGGTGGATGAAAACATAGCTACTGATACTCAAGCTTTTCTGAAATAGGGACTAATGGAATGCCTAAAGGAACAATAAATGTGCAAAATAAAAGCGTCAGTCTTCCATGAATGGAGTCCTAGAGCGGTTCTTCATAGTGGATCCAATACATAAAGCACCATCCAAACGGCAACAGGATTAGCCAGTGATCCTTTTAAGGCAGTTTGATATCATCCGATGGCTCTGGGTATAAGAGTCACGTCTTCTGCAGTCGGGGAAAGGCTGCGGTTGCTGTGCTGTTTCTGGCTAACGGCGGAGGACTCCAGTCTGGCTGGTAGAAATGGATGTTGAATGTCCGAGCCCAGTTTGCGAAGACACGTTTCTCTGTAATGAAACGATGGTGGCTGCCTCGACGGCCTCGCTCGTGGGAGATGTACATGGCGCATTCATCGGGGCCCGTGGGCTCGTAGTAGTGATATGGAACAGATGAGTGCTGAGACTCCCTGTACACAATGAAAACAAGTGATTAAAACAGGGAGCATGCGAGAGTTGCCATTACATTCCCTGATTCCCAATTAATCCTGAGCTAGATATTAATTTTCAAGGCAATTAACCTGATTTGGTTCGGAGAATAACGCGCTTTAAGGGGAATAAATTGATTTTATGTAATACATTACGGGTGAGAAATGGATGGGGGGGGGAGAGGTCATGCCTCAGCAGGGAATCACAATGAATCATGTCATTTTCAGTTCAGTTTTCGCAGCACTGATGCACAGCAGGGACTGTCATGGCAATATAACTCAAGGAAAAAGCTAAATAAACAGATAGAAAGATCTGTGAATTCACAGAACAACATACACAGACATTTTCAAACATTACACTGTAAAAAATGCTGGGTTCCACACAATTCATTCATGTTGTCCCAACACAAATCGATTAACCCTTGTGCACTGTTCAAGTGTACTACCTTTTGTTGTGTTGGGGATGAAAAGATCCACTAAATTAAACTGCTGTAAAAATGCATCAGATAAATATTTAAAAAAAAATTTTTTTTTGCATGAATCTGTTAATCAACTTCAGTCCTGATCAAAACTACTAAAGATTACAGGATTTTAACTCTTTAATTGCCAAATTCAGAAATGATGTCACTGATTTGGTGAAAAAAAACACGCAAAATTACTTATTTTCAATATAAAAAGTAATCGTGGACTGGATTTTCTTTTTCACCATTCGTCACAGTCTTGGACATGTGAAAGATTAGTAACAACATTGCCTTTGTTAGTTTTTGTGCAACATAAGATTTTCATTTTTTCCTGATTTACTGTTGGTGGCTGTTTTTGCCCCATTGACTTCCATTATACCCACATTTTTTGATTGCAAAGCCATGACATCATATAATCATGCATTTTCGATTGTTGGTGGTTGTCAGTCCACGGGTCCGTTCTTCGTACCTCCCTTAAATGATCTAAGATAATTTGGAAGGTCCTGGATCCTTTTAATCTTGATAACTGATCTCTGGCTGATTTGGTTCTTCAAACAAGTTCGCGAATCAGATAAAAATGTCTGGATGAACTGATCTGAGATCGCTTCGTGTGTTGTGAAGGACAGATCTATCGATCCTCGAAACCATGATCAGCAATCCAATGATTGGCTGAGAGCACAGCAGCGTAATGACATCATCTGATTAATATTCAGTTATCCATGTGAGCAAAATTATATAAAATTCGTAGTAAACGGTTTGTTAAATATTATATGCAACAACTTTTCGCCTTTGTTGTGGCATGCATGCTTTACACTTGTATGTGTCATGAGTAGGCTATTTAGCAATTTATTTAGTTTTACATTTAGAGCGGAATTTCTTTATTATAGTAGCCTAAGCCTATTCAAGTAAGGAATAACTGGCTGTTAAAATTAATTTTGCTTCAAAAAAGCATTAATATCGGTAAAGGTGTCTGCAACTTTTGCGAAGCATCAAATCACCGGCATATTAGCTGTCAAAACATTTGCATGTTTTGACAATATTATTCATTCATTTTCTTTTCGGCTTAGTCCCTTTATTAATCTGGGGTCGCCACAGTGGAATGAACCGCCAACTTATCCAGCATATGTTTTGCACAGCGGATGCCCTTCCAGCCGCAACAATATTACTTCTTTTTAAAAAAAAGTTGAATGTTGTGCATGTCTATTATCATACACAAATTGCACTAAAGCTGGGTCGGTACCTTAAAATAGTACGCGTTTGTATTGAAAAAATCATATTAATATATGTTCTCTTTGAACCCCTTGGGGAGAACCAGCCAGTGACAGTGTTTGTACTTTTATTTCAGAGTGCAGATTGAATACGTTTTATTTATATATTTTTTAAACTTAAACTGAAACTATATATTTTTTAATTTGTATTTTTTTTTCAACTATTTTACTATTTTCCCAAGTGTATATAACTACTGCTGTAAGAAAATATCATCGTTCGGTACATGCTTTCAGTATTACCTTTGCTTGAAAAGACCCGATCTAATCCTGTTTGTATGAAATAAGCCTGATCCCCAGCAGGTTTGAGCTAGCAGAACCGTTGCTATGACAACAACTCTCGGATGAGTTTTGAAGAATGAAACCATCTTGGATCGTGCCAAATCGTCAATAACCAAATTCAGCTAATTGAGTAATCCACATACGAAGAACGGACCCCACAACCACTTTTTATATTGAAAATAAGTAATTTTGTGTGTTTGTTCACCAAATCAGTGACATCATTTACGAATTTTGCTGTAATTTTCTAAATAATTTAGTAGTTTTGATCAGGACTGAGGTTGATTAACAGATTTATGCAAAAGAAATTTAAAAAAATATTCATCTGATGCATTTTTACAGCAGTTTAATTTAGTGGATGTTTTCATCCTAAACATAACAAAAGGGTAGTAAATTTGCCCAGAGGGTATCGTTGATTTTGCCCAGAGTGTATCGTCAAAATATCAAAAATCATTATGCCAGCTAAAACACAGGAAAAAGTTATGGCCAAATTAAGACACAAAATCCCCCCAGAGTGGATGAAAACATCCCTAAAAGCACATAAGGGTTAAGTGAACTTAACAAATTTAAGTGGATTGAACATGAAACAATTAAGTTGTGCTCAAAAAAATCTCAAGAATTGTGTCGTTTCAGCTTATTTTAAGTAAGTAGTTTGAACAAGCAGCAAACTATTTGTTGTTGAGTGTATGAATAAGCCATTACATTGTAACATGGAAAAGAAAAAAACACTTGATCAGAATAATTACTATTAAGGATGCCCACTACATTTATAAAGCATAAGCAGACCAAACAAAGTATGCTCTTGAACTTTCTGTATTATATATTGCTGTCTGTCTGTCTGTCTGTCATTCAGTCAAAGTCTCGAGTTTCTTTGGGGGCAACTTAATAGTTCTATGTTCAATCCACTCGAATTTGTAGAAACAATTAAGTTAACTTAATCTATTTGTGTTGGGACAACATGAAAGAATTGTGTGGAATTTTTTTTTTACATACACACACAAACAGCAGTTCAAGCAGTGAGTGCTTTTTTATCCCTGTTATGGATGGTGACGCACGATTTGTGTTGTATGCTTGGTAGCAGAGCATGCAAGTCAGCTCTCCAGGGCAAAAAGCTCTTTGAGGTGGATGTCAAGTCACGTGGCCCTTGTGGTTCAGGTCACATTTTCACTGAGGCATAGAAATGACTAAGGCCGTAGGGATTGCAGATGAACCTTGAAGACTGGTTGCTGAGTGTCAGAAGTACACTCTTACCCCTCTTCCACCAAGGCATTTTGAGTGCTGATTCTCGGTGTTTCGACACCCAAAGCACTGGCTCTGAACCAGGAAAAGTGGTTCTTGAGTAGCAGCAAAACTTTGCTGGGCTATTGACCTTATTCTTCACGTACGAGCGGCAGCTGCCATTTGAATCTTTTTGAATTGAGACTTCCGGGCTCGTTTTCTTCCATTCATTTGTAGACGTTAAAAGCAGCTCGTTATGCTGCTTGATGTTGCAAACCGATATTTTCTTCTTATGTATTTCTACTTTGTCTGTATAGTCATGAACATGAACGTTTTCTGCCGTTTATTATTCCTAGTCATTTCTCCCATAGGCAACTGAATCGGACGTTCTGAAATAATATAGGTCAATACATAAGAACCGCTTGCATCTGAGAGCGAGGTTACCATGACTTGAAAACGTTTTAACAGAAAATGTTTTGAGCGTCATTTATTAAATAGCAGCAGGACATAATGCTGAACACATTATTGCTTCTAATCTCTGTCTATTCACACTGTGTATGAACATGTAATTCTCCCTTGTATTCTCCATCTATACAAATTACAGTGTGCTGCATGAACATTTTATTATCGCTCATAATCTCCGTCTATATAAACTATGGTGCGGTGTTTAAACATGTTGGATTCTTTGTGTTTGGATGAAGATGTAGGTTCGCAAAGTTATTAACATTAATGGCTGCGCATTTGTTTTTGCACTCAAAAAAAAAGACTTATGCTGCTTGTTCAAATTACTTATTTAAAATGAGCTGAAACAACACATTTCTTACGTTTTTTGGGACAACTTAATTGTTTTATGTTCAATCCACTTAGATTTGTAAAACCGATGAAGTTAACTTAATCGATTTGGGTTGAGACAACATGAAACAATTGTGTGGAACCCAACATTTTTTACAGTGTGGTGCTTGCGCATTTGTGTTGCTGGGAAAGATGAGTCATATGAAGTTACGTCAAACCTGGATCTACAGTGGCTTTCTAGACACTGGAAAAGCAAAGCAGTTCTTAGAATACACGCCAGACGAACCAGCTCTAATCCACCAACAGTCAGTTTTGAGGATGTTTTTTGGTATTTTTCTGGTCTTTGAACAAGTCTACAACCTTGCTGTCTATGGAGGATTAGGGAGCTCTCAGATTTTATAAAAAAAAAAATTATTCCGAAGACAAACAAAGGTCTCAGGAGTTTGGAATGACATGAGTGTGAGTAATTAATGACATAATTTTCTTTATTGGATATACTAACACTTTAAAACAGCCGATTTCTAAAAGATTGTGTGACACCAAGGACTTAAGTAATGGCTGAAAAGTTTAGACATCACAGGAATAAACTACATTGGATACATTAAAAGAGTGAGGTTCAATTGCAACAACATTTCACAATATTACTGTTCTGATCTCTCCATCACAGATTCCGTCAATAAATACAGAAACAATAAAACTGAGGCAGATTGAATCCAGAAGAACTGCAACATCTCTAAGACACTTCAAGAAACCTACCTGCAAACTACCTAAAAAACCATACGAGTACCTACAATGCAAAAAAAAAAACACCTTTTTTCTTACTTTTTGTCTTGTTTCTAGTGCAAATATTGTTTTCTTAAATTCAGAAGCATTTTTTAGACAAGCAAAACATATTGGGCCCTATCATACATCCGGCGCAATAAGGTGCAAGACGTGTATGGCATGATTTGTTGCTAATGGAGTCTAGTGGAGTGAGTTTCCCCCGTTTCCTTACTCCACAAAACTAAAGCAATAAAGAATAAAAGTAAAGTAAAGAGAAAGTAAAGAGGCCGAATGGAGGAGGCTCGTTCTTTATCCTCACGCTGCAGATTGTCTGTTTAACTGTTTTCCCGCTAGTGAAGCGTTCAGTTTGTCCACTTACAAAGTCCGCCATGTAAATAGCAAATGCGCCATAGGGTGACGCAACTGACTCTTAAAGGAAATGCTAGACGAGACTCTGATTGGTTTAATGCACGTTATTCTCAAAACACACCCATAACTCATTAAGAGAATAAGCACAACTCTGTTAGACCATGCGCCGGGGTGCAAACCGTATTTTTACGGTCCTTAAAATAGCAAAAGTACTTTTGCACCATGCGCTTTAGACTTTGCGCTTAGATCGTCAAAAGAGAGCCCATTGTCTTGTTTTGTTTTAACCCTAAAACAAGCTAAACAATCTGCCAATGGGGTGAGCAAAATAATCTAATGTCAAAAGGAAAAACAAGATTATTTTGCTTACTCCATTGGCAGATTGTTTAGCTTGTTTTAAAGAAAAACTCACTTAAATTTGACAAGACTGTGAGTACGTTTACATGGACACCAATAATCCGATTTTAATACGATTAAGACAACACTCTGATTAAGAGTCTACCATGTAAAAGGTGATTTTGGATTAATTTAATCAGATTAAGGTCATAATCGAACTAAACAGAAATCGAATTGAGACATGTGGAGTATGCCGATTTTAGTCACATTATTGAAGTGCAGCACAGACATGTAAACACCTTAATCAAACTATTACCGTCATGTAGGACTTGTCGCTGCATTTTGCGACAGGATAGTCTATACACACACGGCTGTTTAACCCCACATTATGAAGCTGCACCTACCGAGTCAGTGAAGGACCACAGACACACACATCGTGAAATGCAGAGGTTTTATCTATCTATTGAGCGTGCGTTATTAAATTTCATTAAAACAACATTCTTCCAGCAGTCCTTACTTCATACTTGCATCCAATACCTCAGTTTGTCACGCGGGGGCATGAATAAAGTGTTCCTGAATGAAAGTGAAACTGCCGTACTGCAGTTAAGGTCGAAAAATAAATAATGAAACACCCGAAACTCCGGAGGAAACGTGGATAGCGCGGTGACACAATGTCGTTAATCGAATTATGTGCTATAACATGTAAACCGGGTTATGAAAAGAACATTCGAAAAGCAATTCATGTAAACACCTTGATCATATTATTGTCGTTTTCAGATTAAGGCAAAAAATTTGATTACTGATGTCCATGTAAACATAGTCAATGTTTCTTGCTTGTGCAGAAAATGTTTCTTGACTTAAGACGTTTTAGATATTTGGACTAGAAACTAGACAACAAATCTATGTAAGAAAACCATTTTTTGAAATGTAGGCCAAAATGCAAATGGTGGTTACAGCAAGTGTTGATTTAATTTAGTTAATATAAGATAATTGACAAATAATATCTATTAATGGCATTATATCTGAAAGCATCATCACTTTACAACACTTTTACACATTATACAGTACTGTAGCTCGACAGGTAGGTTTCTTGAAGTGTCTTGGAGAAGTTGCTACAGTACTTCTGGATTTAGTCTGTCTCACTTTGTTGTTTCTTCTTGACATCAGCTGTCAGTCTCCATGTACATACAAAAATGCCACTGGATTCTTTCATTAATACAAAAAATACTGCAACAACATGTAGCATTTCTATATTTGTTTTTTGGTGGTAAGTGGTCTCAGAATTTACTGCATCGAAGTCTGACTTACCTACAAAAATCTGGAGGCACCATGCCATAAACATTGATTCTGTCACAGAGCTCTAAGGCAATAGTCATTGTGAACCAGCCCGTGCTTAACCATGAGTTAGTGATTCTCCTGAAAAAGAAAAACAGAGAGAGAGAGAGAGAGAGAGAGTGACGATCTGTTGAAAACAATACAATGAATACCAAACATGCTGTAGTTAACTTTCCAGAAGATATTTCTGTTAGTAATTCCACACACGCGAGCCCAAGATTCTGTTGTGTTTAGAGTGCCGCCCAGCTGTCAGGATCATTTCTACAACTGAACGTTATCATCAACTGCTCATCAGTTCTGCCAACCTGCTGCCTGACATGAAAGCCCTTGTGAATTTTTCTGACAAATAACACATTAATAAGGGAAAACAAACACCATTAGCTCACAACAGCCCATATGCGATTCATTAGAAGCCTCTGATTGCTATTAAATTTCCTCTGACAACGCTGTCTGGCGTGTGCGGTGTAAATAATGCCTGATGCATGCGGTAGAATAAACAAGTGAATTAATCAACATCTAAACTATAACCTCTGCACAGTTAGGGACAGTTCACAAAGAATGTGTTTTGCAATCCATTGCGCTGCTGTGAATCTTATGTCCCCACAAGTATAGCAAAACCAGTATTTTTTCTTAAAATATTTGGTCCCCATGTGAAAAATGGCTCAAAATCCTCAGAATCACATATAAATGAAGTATTTTGAAAATGTAAAAGTGCAGTGTTTACTGTGAGGGTTGGGTTTATGGTTAGGGGGATATAATATACAGCCAATATATAATTTATTATGTCTATGGGAAGTCCTCATAAAGATAGCTGTACATGTGTGTGTTAAATTAATACAGTGGTCCCTCGCTAAGGTTCACCTTTCTGACTTACCTCACAGTTTCGCAGATTTTTTTAGTGCAGTTTGACATGCTTTTTACATTTTTTTAATACAGCGCATTGTGTTCTGCATCCTGATTGACTGTAGAGCGTCAATCTCCTCCGTGTCTCATGTACAGTACAGAATGTGTTCAGCTTGCCAAATTAACATAAATCTTCTATCGCTAGCAGTGTGAGTTTCAACAAGGATGCAAAAAGGGTTGTAAACGTTCCATTGCAAGACCATCGTAAAGGAGGTCGCACAATGAATGTGTCATGCATTTTAGAATTGTAAACATAGGTTTATATCAGGGTATGCGCGGCAAGTTGGCAGCTGTCTGCGGTGCCCAGCTACGACTCAGGACACTGTATTTCAAGAGTTCACACTTAGCTGATGATTGATAAAAAAGCGTATTTGGCATGCTGTTCCAGGAGAGAGCCCTGAGCTCAGAATATACTCGAGCCCGGGGCTCCCTCCCGTTTGAAGGGCGAGAGGGGAGTTTGAGCTCAGGTAGGTCTCGATAACTCCCCTGCTTGTGAACGTGCTGAGATATGCTGGCTAAGATTTGTCTTAAGATGCTACTTTGAAGTAGTCAATTTACTTATAGTGTATGTCTTTGGACGGTGGGAGGAAACCGGGAAGCCCGGGGAAAAACCCACGCGTGCACAGGGAGAACATGCAAACTCCGCACAGAAACGCCGACCAGCCTGGTGAGGGGCAAAACCGGTGACGTTCTTGCTGTGAGGCAACAGTGCTAACCACTGAGCCACCGTGCCACCCGGTCAGGAGAAGGGAAGGAGTAGGGGTGGAAGGGGGGATTCTTCAAAACTGGAGTGGAAAACTCTGGTTATTTATAGTGTGTCAGTATTCGTCTGATTGGTGCTAAATACAGAGCTGATGCGGTACCAGCCGTGTTCAATTCTAAGCACATGATCCTTTCGAAATTAGTTTAGAAATAAACCACACATAATTCTGCCGCGCCACAGGGCGCCATCTGAAAAATTTCATTTTAAATAACATGCGAATATGCGCCTTCGGCGTACGTTACTTCCAACTGTCATGTGCGCAGTGCATCTGGTGTGCGACCTCCTTAAGGATGGAGTCTGGTTTAGTTTTGTGGATCAGTGACTGGAGGAAAAAGAACATTACACTGGATGCCAACATTATCTGCACAAAAGCTAAAAGCTTTACGAACCTTTTGCTGACAGCGATGAATGTTTGAGCCTTTCAACAGGTTTTGATCTTTGGTTTCATTCTATAATACTGGACTTATTTTTCTACGAAAGTTTGAACTTTGAAGTGTTTAAACGAGAGAAAAGTGTATAAAGTGTGTAGTGAGGGGTTTCACAGCCTTAAAACATCTATAATAATTGTAAAAAATAAAGCTGACTACTTCGCGGATTTAGCCTATTGTGGGTTATTTTTAGAACGTAACTCCCGTGAATAACGAGGGACCACTGTATACATTTTAAATAACCTGTCTCTAGATATTGCACACAATGGCAATTCAAAGTGCTTTGCATAAAAATGATTTAATATAGCCATAATCGCATATCCAAAAGAAATGAAACAGCAATAAATGCAGGTATAAAAAGAATAAAACATAATTTTAAAGTATTAAAACAGCTAAGAATAAAAACAAGGATACCTAATACAGTAAAATACATTAACGTGACACTATGTACTTTAAAAGTGCCATAGTTCAATTGTTATCTGATATTTACATAAGAGGTATGTGGCTTAGGTGAGTTCTCTAAAAATAGTTGTACATGTCCATTAGGACCCTAGGATTTGCTCCTAAAAAGCTTTGTTTTCATCTTAATTGGAAGAGTCATAAATATGATGCCGGTTGCTACGGTTTCTGTCGGTCCTCTGAAGTTGGCTTGTCAATAGTGCAGTAGCACAAAATTGTGGTTATCGAGACAGCCCTATTGTCAAATGACAATTGTTTCAACTTGAGTCTCAGAGTTACTGTTGTATTGCCACGTTAGCCTGGTACAGCATGTTACAAAGAGTTCTTAGCCAGGAATTTGACAATCATGCTGAGCCGTGCTGGTGGTGTATGTGTGTGTGATGTGTTGCCTGGTTACCAGTTTCTCTACAGAAGTCTAATAAGCCAAAGTACACTTTATGTAACAAAGTAAATATAAGCTAAAAAAATTTGTCCCAAAACCAGAAATATCTGAAATATCTAATCATCATCATCAACATTGATTATATTACACTTGCGTTACTAATCCAACCACTGGCGCATTTGTATTGCATTCCAAACAGCTCCATTACCAGCAGCACCACTGTAGAAAATATCCATATCCATGGTGACTAGACCAGTGTTTATTTCGTTAACGACGACGAAAAATATTCGCTGACGACCATTTATTTTCTGACTGAGACAAGATGTTGTCAAGCTACAAATATTCCAACTACGAGTAACTTTACAACTAACACAATAAAACTAAAATATGTCCTAATATTTCTAAAAACACAATTTCTTAAGGCTAACTGTCTTTCAGCTTTAAAGTTCCAAAATGTGCATCCCTGTTATTGTATTGTATAAGGAGAGCTTGAGCATCTAATCCAAGACAGACGGTATCCAGTGGTAGCATAGATTAAACAATCAAACAGGCGAGCGGCAACAATGGCTTCAGCATCTGACGGGCTGGGAAGACTGGATTGGCATGGAATGTAAATAAAAATAAAGTAAATAAAAATAACATAAATATAAGCTAAAAAATGAGTCCCAAACAGAAATATCTGATCATCATTATCATCAAGCACTGTTTATATTACACTTGTGTTACCAATCCAACCACTGGCGCATTTGTATTGCATTTCAAACAGCTCCATTATCAACAGCAACATTGTAGAAAATGAGTCCGTATCCATGGTAACTAGACCAGTGTTTATTTCGTTAAAGATGACAAAAAAATATTTGTTGATGACCATTTATTTTCTGACTGTGACGAGATGTTGTCAACCTACAACGATTCCAACTATGAGTAATGGATAAC
Source organism: Danio choprae (assembly GCA_903798125.1). Lineage (NCBI taxonomy): Eukaryota > Metazoa > Chordata > Actinopteri > Cypriniformes > Danionidae > Danio > Danio choprae. The sequence goes on along the minus strand of CAIGQW010055679.1, from coordinate 247,573 downwards.
TATAAAACTAACACGATGAAACTAAAATATGTCTTAATATTTCTAAATACGGGGCCTCACGGTGGCGCAGTGGGTAGCACAATTGCCTCACAGCAAGAAGGTCGCTGGTTCGAGCCTCGGCTGGGTCAGTTGGCATTTATGTGTGGAGTTTGCATATTCTCCCTGTGTTGGCGTGGGTTTCCTCCGGGTGCTCCGGTTTCCCCCACAAGTCCAAAGACATGCAGTATAGGTGAATTGGGTAAGCTAAATTGTCCGTAGTGTATAAGTGTGAATGAGTGTGTATGAATGTTTCCCAGTGATGCGTAAAACATATGCTGGATAATTTGGCGGTTCATTCCGCTGTGGCGACCCCAGATTAATAAAAGGACTTAGCCGAAAAGAAAATGAATGAATGAATGAATATTTCTAAATACACAATTTCTTAAGGCTAACTGTCTTTCAGCTTTAAAGTTCCAAAATCATTGCGTCCCTGTCATTGTGTTGGATAAAGGGGAGCTTGAACATCTAATCTGAGACAGACGGTATCCAGTGGCAGTAGGCTAAACATTCAATTAGGCGAGCGGCAACAATGGCTTCAACAACTGACGGGCTGGGTAGGAAACGAAGATATAAAAGCATTTGTGTTATAATTAAAATTTAAATTTTAGATTACACTTGGATTACCAAGCCAAGGACTGGCGCATTTGTATTGCATTCCAAACATTATCAGCAGCAACACTGTGAAAAAATGAATCTGTATCCATAGTGACTAGGCCAGTATTAATTTCGCTAACAAGGATGACAACGGAAAATATTTGTTAACAACCATTTATTCTTTGACGAAGATATGGAAGCATTTTTGTTATAATTTAAAAGCAAAAATAACCATTCTGCCCGATAGTCAATATAACGTATATAACAACACGTGTAGAAATTAATATTAACCACCACGTAAATTGGTTGTCAAAATATTAAGTTATGTATGGAGTTGGAGTTTGCTAGCTAGCTAAGTTTCACATTACTGTAGTAGCATGTTGTGTTAAATTGTTAATATTGATTGATTGTCAACATTGTTATCTCAATGTTCAATTTAAACAAAAATGCTTCAACCGACAAATAACTACTTACTGCTTGAGGTGGTGGGTTGTAATGGCAATATAGCAGTAATTGCTCCCTTCTTCAGAACTAAGCACTGTTGGGGGCATGGCCAAAGACTATACAATGCCCTTAAAGGGATTTTTGTGCAGTCTACATATTGAAGATCACAAGTGTAATGTCACAGTTGGGTTATGTGCTGATTCGCCTGTTTTTCAGTGCTCTTTTACTCAAATTTACATAAGAAGGGGGAAACGATGGTGTTTGAGGCTCATGGTATGATATTTCCATGTACTGAACACTTATTATTCAACTCTGCTTAGAAATATACCGTTTTCGGTTCTATGGCACCTTTCTCATGAAAGGTATTTATTGCACAGAATGTTTCATTGTTTGTTGAGAAAGACGCAAACATGCAATCTTCAGATGTGTGATTTAAAGTCGAAACTGCTATATTTTACAGTAACAGCAGCATTTAACCTTCTGCTCAAATCCACCTGTCAAGTGGGATAATCCACAGCTAGCTAGATTATTCGCTGATTTTATAATATCTATAATTTATATTGCGGCCTCACAGTGGCGCAGTGGGTAGCACGTTCGCCTCACAGCAAGAAGTCGCTGGTTCGAGCCTCGGCTGGGTCAGTTGGCGTTTCTGTGTGGAGTTTGCATGTTCTCCCTGTGTTGGCGTGGGTTTCCTCCGGGTGCTCCGGTTTCCCCCACAAGTCCAAAGACATGCAGTATAGGTGAATTGGGTAAGCTAAGTTGTCCGTAGTGTATGAGTGTGAATGGGTGTGTATGGATGTTTCCCAGAGATGGGTTGCAGCTGGAAGGGCATCCGCTGCGTAAAACATATGCTGGATAAGTTGGCGGTTCATTCCGCTGTGGCGACCCCAGATTAATCAAGGGACTTAGCCGAAATGAAAATGAATGAATGAATGAATTTATATTGCATTTATTATATCTTTGAACAAACGAACCACAAGGAACCAATCGGTCAATAAACCAACCAACCAATCAATAAATAAATCAGTCAATCAAAGAAAATCTCCCTCACAAATCTGTAAATGTGAGAGACTAAAGATTTTCATTTATTGTCCAAGCCTGTGCATTCCTCTATCTGTGTAAGTTGAACACTGTAGTAAACACTGTATCACCTTTGCAGCGTTCTCTGCACAACTTGTTCAGTGAATTTACAGCACAAAACACAGTGTAATCCAATTATAGAACAACAAGGAAGTTATTTTTGTTGAATCAAAAACATAGAGCTCAGTATAATACTCTGTGCGGTGCAATAATGTTTAAAGTTCCCAGACAAATTACTTATTTAAGAATCAAAAGCATATGGCAAAAAAAACAATCCAATTGTCCAATTAAGTAATACAATGAGCCAGTTCTTTGTTGTGAATCATGCATTTTATAACTTTGTGTTTTGAGACTAAAGGTCTTTGCACACTGAAGTCCGAAATTTTCGCATGGGTTTCTTTCGTATTCATATGCGAAAAAAATCGTCACGTAAACAAACCTTGCACAGAGTCCGATGCGTATTAATTAAACCATTACGAAAAAATGTAAAACATTTCGCAATCAGTTCAAGCAGTCATACTTTGTTCTCCTCTCTTCTCCAAAGTGAAAGAGGAATAGGCTACATATTGTGTTCATCCAATACTGCATTGAGGATGGAGAGTTCAGCTCATTATCAAAGAAATGCAAAGTTTATTTTAGAAAATACTGTGGAATTTTGATACTTTAGACATTCACGTACGTAAACAAATCCTGAACAGAGACTGGCAGGACCTATAGACATTATAATAGATGGCGGCCGCGTTGATGTGTCGAAGCATTGGACCGAAAGCGGACCATGCTTTCTATTATAATGTCTATGAGCAGTACGTCAAATGTATGGACAGACAAACACACACACACACGCACACACACACACACACACACACACACGCACACACACACACACCAAGTAGCAGCAGGGGGAGAGTCACTGAATCCAGCATATAGGGGTTCTCAACTGTCTGCCACACTCTGTCTTTATTTTATGCCCTGTGATCATCATAAAGTTATCTGTAGCTCAAATGATGGCATTCTGTATTTAGTTTTTTGCTTGTACGGTGGCTCTGAACTGTCAAAACACCTATCAAAGTGCTTTATCATATGCTAAAAGCAGGTTTAGCCTGGTTAAATTAAAAAAAAAACAAACAAAAAAAAAATGTAAAAATTTCATATTCAGTGGTTATTCAGTTCAATAACCTTTAGTGTAATTGGGTTGTTTATATTACAGCATATCAATAACCAATTATAACATTGCATGTTTTAGTCTAAAACAGTGTTTCTTAACCACAATCCTGGAGGACCACCGACACTGCATGTTTTGGATTTCTCCTTTGCCTGTCACACTCATTACAAGTCTTTCATTCTCTGCTAATGAGCTGATGATCTGAATCAGGTGTGTTTGGTTAAGAAGACACGGAAAATGTGCAGAGGTGGTAGTCCTCCAGGAGCGTGGTTGAGAAACACCGCTCTAAAATTCTAATTAACTGATTCGAAACAATGAAATAAAATAAAGTCCTATGGTGTCCTTGGTGTTTTCTGACCTTCCTTGGTTATTCATGCTGCATTTTACGTACATTCATCTAAATGTTCATGCTGTTTTCGACAAAAGCACAAAAAGTCAAACAGGATTGGAGGGTGAGTTAACGATGAAAGAATTTTCAGTAGTAAAGGAGATATGGTTATATAAATCCCTGTGGGGTCTGCATGACACTGCTATTAATGAGCTCAGCCTTAACCATATAGCATGGATTCTGAAAATACACGTTTTTTTAGTCTGAAACTTGAATCCAGTCTTTTATTTGGTTTTAGAATTTAATTTGTCATGAAAATGTTGTAAATAACTGCTTCTCTGTTCCCCCTTAGTGCCTGCATGACCATACCAGGGTTAAAGTGGACATCAGATGGCCATTTCCCAGAAATTGGTATAATTCTTTAGTGTCTTTAGCAGCCCATTTAGCTTTGTGTATGTTTAAAGGATAATGAGCTATATGAGATTTTCAGATGTTTTATTATATTTCGTATATTATATTCTAAAAGATTCTGGGCTGTTGACACCACTCAACATTCCCCACACAAATACTTTTTTCCAAAATAATTATTTTAATGAACTTGCACATTAAATGGGGTGTGTATGGATGTTTTCCAGTGATGGGTTGCAGCTGGAAGGGTATCCGCTGCGTAAAACATATGCTGGATAAGTTGGCAGTTCATTCCGCTGTGAAGACCCCAGATTAATAAAGGGACTAAGCCGAAAAGAAAATTAATGAATGCACATTAAATGGAGATAGCTGAAAGCTGTCTAAAAAGACAAGGCTGTGCCTTTGAACAGGAACAGGACATCAGATTACACCATCAGTGAGGTGACCGGCCTGCACAAAGTCCTTACCTCAACCCGATAGAACACCTTTGGGATGAACAGTGTTGGAAAGTTGTAAATTAACATGAAGAATGTAGGCTGAGGGCTTGAATGTAATTTCTTACCAAAATGGAGCCATATGTCACACTTTTTTGTTGCGGAAATACTGCTATTTAATTTGAACTGAGATTTTACATTTAAAAATGGCATAGTAAAAAAAAATGGATGCATTGTATTGCATGCTTTAAGTTGGAAATATTTTACTTAAAACATTCCTACTCTTGGTGGTTCATTCCGCTGTGGCGACTCCTGATAAATCAGGGACTAAGCTGAAGGAAAATGAATGAATAAATGAATGAATGAATTCCTACTCTTATTATTATTATTATTATTAGTAGTAGTAGTAGTAGTAATAAAGAGACCACATTCTGCCCGTAGTGAGATACCATGAGAAGATAAGACTACAGACTGACCAGCAGTCAGTCTCTATGGTAGGTCCTACCAACTTGAACAGTACTGACTAAACTAATGTATATGCACAAATATACTATTGTAAAGCATCCTATAGAAAATATTAATTTAAATGAGAGATCTGTGGGGGGTGTACTCATATATGCTGAGCACTGTACATGAGGTGTGATTTATGTATTTTGCCTAAAATAGTTTTTTCATGTAATGTATGCAATAGATTTATTGTTTACACAGTTGAGCTCTCTCTCTCTCTCTCTCTCTCTCTCTCTCTCTCTCTCTCTCTCTC
>CAIGQW010055679.1:182370-232722 GCA_903798125.1 Danio choprae | reverse complement strand
AAAAATTATGTAATTTTTTAGAGCTCCGGTTAAATGAAATCCAATTAAAATATCAGATAAAGTGCACTTGCTGGTAAATAAATAAATCGGTCTGATGTATCCCAGATTCATTCACTTTCACAGTGCAAGTGACTGCTGCTTTAAAAGTGTGTTGCTGCATCTGCATCGCTTATTACATGATTACTTCACTTCTTGAGGCAGCCGAGGACAGTGCCATTGCTATATGCATCTCAGCAAGGATTCAGAGAGGAGGAAGAAAACAGTCATCAGGTTTAAACCCAACAAATCACTTGAAAGTTTCACTTGAACGGTCGAAGCAGTGTTTTAAAAGAATATAAAGCATCTGTGGCAGCAGCTCATGGAGCGTTGATGCGAACATTTGAAAACTGTAATAGGTTTTCCAGTGACAACAAAAAGCCTAAAGCTTTGCACAGAAAACCCTATCAGACCGTATGCATGGGGCCTTTAAATTTAAATAAGCCCATTCTGCCCATTCATGCTATTCTGCTAATATTTAAGACATTATAAAGACATTAAAATTTGAACAGCATCTACGCTTATGTTAATCTCCCGAGGTCTCCATAATTCTGGACCAGGCTGTATCCTCAGCAGCTGCTGTGGTGGTCATGGAGCGCATGAGACTGATTCCTGAAAGACCCCAGTGACAGAAAAGCCTCCGCATTGATCCCGTGGGCCAACCTGAACACCCGCCAGTGACCTACTCACACCTGCAGCTTCCCCATGATGGACGTCCAGTGTTCACTAGCTTCCGGTGCCTAGACTACAGCTCTGCACAAGAAGTTTGGCCAGAGGAGAAATGATCATGCTCAACTGAGCCTGGTCTCTCTTGAGATTTTTTTTTACCTTCACTTTCATCAATTGGTGAAGTTTGTTCCTCGCCACTGGCTTGCTTGGTTTTGGGACTTGTGGAGCTGCACATCGATGGATTTGCTCTTAGGTATTTAGAGTTTCATCAGTGAAAATTAAACCACACTGAACTGAACTAAACTGAACTTCAACTCTGAAAACTGGACTGACGCAGTTTAACATAGAACTTCTATGTTAAGCTGCTTTGACACAATCTACATTGTAAAAGCGCTACAGAAATAAAGATGAATTGAATTAAAAACTGAATCTGGTTTGTTCAAAATCAATGATATTCACTGGCTGATTGAAACACAATATAAAGTGGCTCTCACACCAGACAACAAGCACTGCATTAAATTGCATTGTTCTTCGCCATGTCTTTAAAATATGAACATTTATTTTACCACAGTATTTTTTAATGGATTTTCTGTGCTGACCTGCTGCTCCTCGCGGCGCTTATGTTTAAACAAACTTTCATCTCATTTTACGCTTGATCAACTAACTTTTTTTTTACATTTATTTAAAGATTTTCAATGACAAAACAGTGGTATCGGTGTCGCATGTCATCACACAATAATACAGCCATCTATTATACAATCGTCCATCAGTTGAGAAGGGTGAAATTAAGAAAAAAAATCTTATATTATGTATATTGAAGTCTTTTTTTAATATACATTCTCCAAAAACGTCCATAGAGGATTCCAGATATGCCAGAAATCATTAGATTTCTGATTTCTAAGTTTTTGGATCAACTCACTTAACACATAGGTCTATTTAACTGATTCTGATTAAATGACATTATCGATGCTGTAAAAACTCAATTATGCCATATGTCATTTTTTCAGTGCACTTTATTTATGTATTTAAAAGTATGTCGTCCTCATTCTCATGCACTGCAGATTAAATAAATGCATTTTTGAATTTCCATGAAAACATTTAATATAAATATTCAGTCATTCATTTTCCTTCGGCTTAGTCCCTTATTTATCAGGGGTCACAACAGCAGAATGAACCGCCAACTATTCCAGCATATGTTTTACGCAGCGGATGCCCTTCCAGCCACAACCCAGTACTAGGAATTAATATAAATATATTAAATATAAAAACTTTGTTTTATTAGTAGTAAGTTTATTTAACACCATGATTTGACAAGAGTCAAAGGTGTCCATTAGTGAAGAAGAAACATGTCTGAACAAGTATTTCTCTCCAGACATTATTTTGTAGCTCAGACTTGTAGGTCACAGATAGAATGCACCCAAGCATCAAGAGAGGCTCTTCAAATCAAACTATTTATTAAGAGGAAAATGCCCTAGACTCAGTGATACTGTTGACTTTTGTACTGCAGTTTTCCTTCAGGATGTATTTATTGACAACATCTTGTTGGTTAGCTATAATTGAAGCAGTTAGCAATTCAGGCAATGCTTCAAAATATGTTTAGTTTTTTTCTACAGATCTCGATATTCACAACACATTCTATTCCACTGCATGTTTCTTTTTTCATTCTCTATAGCCTTCCAATGAATTATTCCAATCCAACATAAAAGCACCATTGGTATTCCTACAGTGATAAAGGGTACAATCCTCTCCAGCCCCATCCTTGGGGGATAAAGCGTTTCAGGAATAAAGCACCATCTCCGCTTCGCAAGGAAGTGTTGCATTTACGGTGAATTTCCTCTCCCAGTTCTCTGTCACGCTCTTTAAATCAATAATATGCAAAGAGTGCAGTCAGCGTTGCGTAATTTGTCCTGGATGAAGGCATCTGCTGTGAGAGAAATATTAATAACAAATGGCGCCATGTATTCTGGAGGCAATGCTGCGGCATTTGCATGAGTCTCCTCTTGGCGTCCATTGCTTTCTAGGTAATGAAACTCAGCCGCAGGTCAAAGAAGACGCAGGTGCTGTTCTGCTGCTCAACTGACATAATGGTTAATGAGGCTGGGAGCAGTTGAATTTTCTGCAGGCTGTCTCACCCAAAAGCCTTTGTTTAACTGCTGAAAAATGTCCTGGTTGTTGCAATCTCTGGAAAAAGGGCCCAAAAGTAGATGGATGCTTTGCTAGGAACTTCTCTTTATTGAAACCAACAAAAAGAGCAGCAAACAGAAGAGTGGACAGGCAGGCGAATCAGTCGAAGGGACAAAGGTCAGATGGGCAGAATGATCAGAATGAAGAGCAGTCACATCAATGGGAAAATCCAAGCTCACAGCCGAGAAGAGACAGAAAATCAAGTCAGTAAGACAACTCAGATAGGCGAACGATACCAATGGCAAATTCAACTCCAGAATCGAGAAATCAGCACATGGAGAGAAGTCAGCGACTTGGGTGGCAGGCAACTGCAAGTTTAAAGGGATAGTTCACCCAAAAATAATAATAAGTAATCACAATTAATAATAAAATAATCAATAATCATTCTAGATCCTAAGATTCAATTCAATTCAATTCATCTTTATATCTATAGCGCTTTTACAATTTAGATTGTGTCAAAGCAGCTTCATTCATCACAAATTAACTCTTGAGCACTGTTCCAATTTACTAACCTTTTGTTATGTTAGACATGAAAACATCCACTGAATTAAACTGCTGTAAAAATTATATTTTTTTGCAATAAATCTGTTAATCAACCTCAGTCCTGATCAAAACTACTAAATGTTTTTAAAAATTTAAGTTTTTCATCTTTTTAATTGCCAAGTTCACAAATAATGCCACTGATTTGGTGAAAAAAAAAAAAAAAAAAAAAACTTATTTTCAATATAAAAAGTAATTGTGGATTGGATTTTTTTAACCTTTTATCATAGTGAACAATTAGTAACAACATTGGCTTTGATGCATTGTTAGATTTTCATTTTTTCTCCCTAATTTCCTGTTGGTGGCTGTTTTTGCCCAACTGACTTCCATTATAAACACATTTGATGGTGCATAAATACACAATCTTTGTTTTTATTTACTACATGTAGTTCTGAGAGCTGAGATGCATATTTTGATTTTCACATCAAGGTAAATGCGCAAAGGTCACTCTCACACACTCACACGCTTTAATTTGCTGTTATATTTGCTCCATATAAAAAAATCCAGAAACTAAGCTTTTGCACTGGCCTATCTAAAGGGTTGATGGTGCCAAGTGATGATCAACAGTAAAAATGACAAATTTTACCTCTTCCCAACAGGGAAAACCACTAACAATCAAAAATGCATGAATATATGGTGTCATGGTTTTGCAATAAAAAAAAGTGGTTATAATGGAAGTCAATAGGGCAAAAACAGCCTCCAACAGTAAATTAGGGAGGAAAAAATGAAAATCAATCAAAAACAATGCATCAAAGGCAATGTTGTTTCACATGTCCAAGACATTGATAAAAGGTAAAAATAAATCCAGTCCACAATTACTTTTTATATTGAAAATACGTAATTTTGTGTGTTTTTTTCACCAACTCATTTATGAATTTGGCAATTAAAGAGTTAAAATCCTGTAAGTTAGTAAGCATTTTCTCAAAATATGTGTACAAATAAGATTTGTCACCAAAAATCATTCTGCTAGCTGAAACACAGCAAAAGTTATGGCTAAATTAAGACTCAAAAATCACCCTAGAGTGGATGAAAACATCCCCAACAGTACATAAGGGTTAAGATATTTATCTCCCTGATTCTTCATAGATAGAAATGGTCCAGAAAGTCCAGAAAAGTACCAAAAAACATCCTCAAAACAGTCCAATTCCCTTCAGTGGTTCGATATTAATATTATGATGAGAATTTTTCGGTGTGCACATAAAAGAAAAACAATGATTTTATCCAACTGTGCAGTGATATATTCCCCGGATTCCAGCATGCGACTTCCTCTGTTTAAAATACTGACACTGAGGGGAAGAAACTGTTGAATTAAGTTGCGATTTAGATTTTATGTGCACACAAAAGTTCTCGTAGCTTAATAATAATTCGAATGAACCCCTGAAGGCATGTTTTGAGAATTGATATTTTTCTGGACTCTGAATGAGCTGGACATATTGCTGTCTATGAAGAAGGAAAGAGCTCTCAGTTTTAATCTAAAATATATTATTTCGCATTCCGAAGACAAATAAAGGTCTCTGTGGTTTGGAACAACATGAGGGTAAGTAATACCATCATTTTCATTTTTGGGTGAACTAACGCTTTAAAAGACTAGACTAACTTGATAAAGTAACGGCATGTGTGGAACTATAAAGATCACACTAGCAAATAACAGTGAAAAGAAGGCAAAAAAGCAGAGAAATCAAGTGACAGGGAGAGACAGGTGAGGGATGCCGCATGTGGATGAGGCAGAAACCAAACAAAGGAAAATAAAACTGAAGCAGAGATCAAACCAGACTCCTGACAGTGGTATTTTTGTTAACAGCAATGGAGACTCTTGATATCTGTTGCATTATTGAGGGTTTAAAAACAGCCTCTACTCACTGCTGTGTCCAACTGTCCATCAGATGTTAGCATGGCCTTTTTAAATATAACTCAGGGCAAAAATAGCCAAAAAACTAAAATGTATATTGATGTTTTTTAAATACATTTTCATGTTGAAGTGTGTACTGTGAATACTGAGGTATTTGAAAACTATTAGGCTTTGACAGACAGCTTTGTTTACTTTCATATGTCCCTGATATGTGCTATTCTGTGTTGCAGAAGATCCATTTTCATGAACTCAAAAAAAAAAATACAAATGCTGTTTTGAGATGTATTTGGATTACCACTTTATACCAACACAACCTCATTGGATTGGAGTACAGTACATTTTTGCAAAACCTGAAAAATATGTTGCTCCAGGTACATTTCGATGTACGTTTCAGATGACAAATCCTCTAGAGGAGGCTGTCTAATGTTGCACGTTTCAGATATACGCCCATCTTAGTACACGTTAATGAGAATGCAGGGCTTGTCATGCAATCACCTATAGCAAAGCACTGACCTAAACCCTTCCCTAAACCCAACCAAAAGTGTTTTCAAAAGCAAACAGAAGATAAAAGTGCATTGCAACAACATCGTTTTACCTCGATTTTACATTGCTTTTACCTCTTTTTTTGAATTGTGCTTCACAACACAATCTAAGCTCTCCACATGACAAGTATAACACTGAACAAAGTGAGCTGACCACATCATAAATGTTATCCGTATGGAGATGGACAGGCGAAATAAATGTATGTGATTACAATTCATAAAAATGATTAAGTAGTTTTTGTGGTATTTATTTGGTTTTGTGCGAAGAACTGCATGATTATAATCCTTTAAAGGAGTATATGCAATATGTAAGTTTGACACCCAGTAAACTAGGTATTACACTCCTTCAAAACACATTTTCACTCGGCCCCTCCTCTGACAACTCCACGCAAGTGCAGGTTGCCAGATTGACGATATCAACAGGATTGTGGCTGACTATCAAGGCTAAAAACTGATTTAAATCATGTTCTAAACAAAATCAATGGCACAGGACAGAAGGAAAATGTTCCATATTAAAATGAGTTTTTGTCCCAAACAACACCTGAAATTTCTATTTTAGAAATGGCTTCTATTTCTTGCAGCTGAACCACAAAAAACTATGACAATGCTCACCTCAGGTTCACATCATGTGCTTTATTCAGTGTTAAATGCTAATAATGAGTTTAATAGTGAGTTTGAATGCCATTTTACATGACATTTATTGCCGTACTAGCAGCAGCAGATAGCAGAGCAGATAGTTCACCTCAGACCTTGAAAATAAAATAAATCATTTGAAAACTGTGACTCAGTGGAAGCCAACAAATATCAGTCATTCAGCATGTACATTTAATAATGTTAAAGAGGTTTAATATGTATTAATTAGATACCTTACCATTTTGCTGGAGTGCAGTGAGTGCACATATTCTGTGCTTCTTAATGGTTGTATTTAAATGTTTCTGTCGTGTTGTGAACTCTGAATCCGCGTCTCATTTTGGAGGCTGTTAATGTCCACTGGAGATCGCCTTTTCAGTCACAGACACATAATTTGAGAGCCTTCAGGACTGATTGAATCAAATTTGCGTTTTTCCACCAAGGCAACCCGAGGTGCTGAAATACAATTGGCTAAACTGGCATTGGGCGGGTTAAAGGGACCAAAACAAAGACAGACGTTCTGCCACGGAACGCACATTTTCAAAACAGAATAACTGACTTTAGTATTGTTTTTCAGATAAACAAAAATGATCACTTGGCATGTGTATTAAATATCTGCAAACATATGGTATTTTTATGCTTTAGAAGAGTCAAAAAATTACATACAGCACCTATAATAATATGATGATATATCCCTGTAAATATAACTGTATTGTAGTGCAAAAAGGAACAAAAGTTGTTACCTAGAACCTGTACTCAAACGTATGTTGAAGTACGTTTTTGTCCAATGAGCCTGTGTTGCTTCATACATAGTCTCATATTTTGAACTGGGATTTCATTTGGAGCTGTCACTGTCACATTCACTTTTTAGTGAACGAGTGAATGAGTCAGGGGGCTGCACGGTGGCGCAGTGAGTAGCACGATCGCCTCACAGCAAGAAGGTCGCTGGTTCGAGCCTCGGCTGGGTCAGTTGGCATTTCTGCGTGGAGTTTGCATGTTCTCCCCGTGTTTGCAGGGGTTTCCTCCGGGTGCTCCGGTTTCCCCCACAAGTCCAAAGACATGCGGTACAGGTGAATTGGGTAAGTTAAATTGTCCATAGTGTATGTGTGTGAATGAGTGTGTGTGGATGTTTCCCAGAGATGGGTTGCAGCTGGAAGGGCATCCGCTGTGTAAAACATATGCCGGATAAGTTGGCGGCTCATTCCGCTGTGGCGACACCAGATTAATAAAGGGACTAAGCCGAAAAGAAAATGAATGAATGAATGAATGAATGAATGAATGAGTCAGCAGTTTTGGACCATGTATATGCATGAACGCTTAATTTGTCTATGTCATTCAAATTGTCTCCTGATTTCTCATTCCTCACTTTCAGCTCTTTCTCAGTATTATGAAAATAATTCTCGGCATGCTACTGACGCTTCATCATTACTGTAGTAACCGCAGTAAATACACTAGATATTGATTACGATGTCTGAACAAACAGACCGGATTTCATCACTTGCGAAATGACAAATTGCAAAGAGTCAGGCCTAAAGATAGATTTGAAAACCAAATCGGTTTTGGTGTGCAGCAAAGGCTTCAGCGCCCTAAGTGTTTTCTGCAGTGCTTAAGCTTATACTTCACACTGGGAATAATATATTGCGGAGAGAGGAAGACTCTGTCCATCAAGCTTGAGGAAATGTCACTGTGAAATGGCGCCATCAGATTGACAGCCGTCTGAGAAGCGGATGACAAGAATAATCTTACAAAATGACACATGAACTCTACCCTGGCATTATGACTTGACAATTCAGGTAGGATTTTACTGAGCGCTATACTGTGAAGAGTTTAAGTCTCAGTAGTGCTGGGAAAAAAAAAATGTTTCTGCTAAAACAATTCTGCTGTCTTATTTAAAAAGAAAAATGTTGACTGTGTATTTCAATGTTATGATTATTGTAATTATTGCACTTTATTACGACACTTGTACTGTACATATCGGGGCAGTTTGGAATGAAATATAAGTAACAATAAGTGCAGGTAAAAGCTTAATGCTCTGTAGCGCCCCTATGCCTAAACCTTTCTTTTGGCCCTTGAAGCAGAAGTGTAAAGAGGTAGAGATGAAAATATTCCCCAATGACACTATGAAATTCCCATTACTACACCAAAATCAGAGGGGAATAATAGTTGGATAACAGTCATGTAGAAGTGCATAAACCACACCGTAAGCCTAAACATAGATGTTAATCCATGAACATGTCCTACTTGGTGAAATCAGTTTGGCGGTCATCATATTGAGCACTTGAGCAACAACAACAACAATACCACATACCCAGCCATTGTTGTCTGTTTATGTGCATCTACACCTCCCTAAACATGTACCATACACATTGCATGATGTTATCGTTATCGAAGACTGTCATTTTCGGGTGTTTACATGAACACGACAACAGCTGTGTTTTCAAAAACTTCTATTTTGTCTTCATATCTATGCATTTGCACTCCCAAAAATGCCATTGTTGTGTTAAAGAACAGGAAAAACGCATTAAAAGTTTCCAGTTTTGGGCTAAAAACATCGTCATTTAAAAGGCCCCTCAGATTTTTTAATTAAAGTAGGGTAAATGTGTTTTGAGGTACTGACATAACATTGTGTATGGACCCACATGAAATTTAGCTTTATCAATCAACAATCTGCCGCTTAACACTGGAGCTACCAGAATTCTATAACTACTAGAAATATAGAATTGTCGTAGCGGTCATTCTGACCGGTCTCATATAAGTCATATTGGCGTCATATTGTCAAGTCATATTTACATTCAAAGCTTCTATTAAGATGTTAGAATTAAGCTTTGAATGTCTGTCATCATATTTAATTTAGTCATCACCCTAAAAATACAATCTTGTTGGTAATACAGCCTATAAATATATAGTTAGGCTACGTTAGACCACCCGTGAATATCTGTAACTCACTTTCATTTTCTCTTTCACGTGCAGGGGAGAAGGCTTTTTTGCGGCACTGAATATGCTATTTTGAAAGACTTATCTGAAGTAAAGTTATGTTTTTGACAACAGAAAGTTATGTTTTTCAAAACAGGAAGCTGCTCGACAACAGAGGCACGCATATTTAAAAGTCACGGGGTCATTTTGACTACCATGGTAGTTCTATAGAATAAATCAGAACTCTTTTGTCTTTTATCATTTTAATAAAATAACAATGCTAGAAGAAAATATACACGTATTTAATAAACGTTAGGGAATTATAGATATGTATGTTTTATTTCAATAAAGTTATTCAATTGCAAAAATGACCACCTCGGTAGTTCAAGTGTTAAATGAGAATTGGGAAACACAGAGAGAGGAAGTGGCTAAAGGCCCAGTATACTTCAAATGAAATTGAAAAAATAACTTGAAGTAAGTGAATCCATCCAAAACAAAGTTTTTTTGAGTTTGTTTTAGCAGTTCAAAACAGCTTAGCAAAGCAAAATTTTAGGGGCGTTCATTTGGTTCCTAAACTCGTTTGAGTTACCGTTGGTCTATGATGATTACGCAATCGGTGGGTGTGTTCTGGAACTGCTTCCTATCCACAGAGTTTAGAGTCAGACAGGACAAAAACATCCAGCACAACAACACCAAGTTAGCAACATGCGTACATACACTAAAGGGTCGAGTGGCAAAGCTGGTACAGGTGTATCCGCACCTGTATGAACGCTTGTGGAAAGACTCACACACCAGACGAAAAGCACAACCATTGTAAACATTGTTCTATTCAGTGTCTGTCCACGGCAAATATAAAGCAATGTGAAGGCAATTTGTTTAAGGGTGCTCACCTATAGATCGATTGTTTTGTTTCGAAACAGGGATTAAAATTGTTACAATGTTTATTTTTGTTCTTGGTGTGGTTAAGTTTCACACTGCAATGTTTTTAAATGGGCCAAAATCATAAAAACAAGTCACGTGCGAGTAAACACTCCTAACATTGGTAAGAGTTCTACGGTTTATTATCAGGTATTCCACTCAGCGGCCATATGTCGTTATATTAATTTATGATGATGAGAAAAGAGACATTATAAGCAAAAAGGTGCACTTTAATTTTGAATGGTGACACCCACAGACATAGTCACCAAATATAAATCAGAGGTAAGACTTTCTCATGCATAGCCTCATTTCAGTTGTCAAGGGTTGTAAAAATCTATTCATTTATTAATCTACTGCCCGTCATTTATTGTAGCTTTTAATAAGTTATATTCAAATAGGAAAAAGACATTTAATAACTTTTGTTTTCAGAATTAATTGTGAGCTTAAAAAACAGCTAGAATTATGCATTATAAGCTTTACTTTATAAAGAGAATTAACAGTTTAACCGGGACTGCAATCAGATCAAGAAGCAGATGAATGTTGATCATTAATGTGAGGTGTCAGAGCAGAAATGAACAAAACAATAGGCCTACTACAAAATATTATAAGATTAAAATATGTGGAAAAAATACCAGATGTAAATTTCAGTAAATTTTCCTATAGGATAAACAGTGCTTGTTAATAGTTCAGCATGCTTTCACTTTTGCCTTCAACATGAAACACACATTTACCGTTAAGAATAACCTCCCTTACTACTCATAATTCGTATAGCTATGTATGGCTATTACATAACCATAATACACTGTGATATAACCTGGTTCGTTAGTTATTTGGATCGTATTGCTTTCACACTACAAATCGAACCGCTCCAACCACTTGGTTTGCTTCAATCAAGCTGAGACCACCTCATTTAGATGATCTCAGACCAATTGTTTTGGCATGGATCCGAGTGCAATTGCGGTGTTCCCATATGCCCAAACAAACTGAGCTGACGGAGGGAAAAGCCCCCGTTTCCGAAACAAGCATTTAGGTGTGAAAGCACCCTAAGAAACCGTTCTTTTCTCTCAGCCACCATTATTGTTGGTTTAGCCGTACACTCAAGTAGCGTGACACTTTTAAAACCCTGTCTACTCCAGCGAGGGGGATGTCAGAATGTTCGAAAACAGTATACCACCTAAAAATACAACACAGAAATAAAACTTGGTCTGAAATATACTGGGGCCTTAACAGGGTTAGGGCAGAACCTTGAGCCAGGACCCGAATAATGACGCACCATATATCAGAGCTCTACATAAATGACTTAATATTGAATAGAGGAGAATATAGAAGAGAATTAAACTAAATGTGAGTATGAAAATGTGTGCATCATGAGACCAGAAACATGTTAAGTAAGTAGGGACTATTTTGATTTCATGTTTACTCTAACGCTTCAAAAATAGATAAAATGATCTGCCTCGGGGTTCTCTTTGGCAAGCTTCCTTTGTGCAGAGAGGGTCTGAATTAAGATCCCATAGTGTTTATTCTGTACTCCGTGGAACCCGCAGACGAGAATTAAGAATGAAGTCAAAAAAACACTGAGAAGGGAGGGAGTAATTAGACTCGGTGTATATGCTGCAGGCAAATCTCTGAAAAAAAAAAGACATCTCTTTCAAATCAGCGAAGAGAGAGGAAATAAAACTACATTTGCATTGTGAGAGATAGTGGCTCTGGGGCATTGCGATTAAAAGCCCTGCCAAGATCGCTGACTCTCTGCAAATCGCTCTGCTGACCTGAATGGCCTATGGCGGGCTTGATATATGGCTAACAAAGGAGACGTGATGGGGCACACCAGCCATAACGAAATGAGCGGCAATTAGCCTAATCCCACCGCTGTCCCATCATCACACCGCTGATGCTCCAAACCGAAGGCTCTTAATAAGACAAAAGCTTCTGTTTTGTTCATACAATCTACTAAAAAAGGCTTTCCCCATTAACATGTCTGCAGTTTTATCACATTTTAAACACAATCAAACCGCTGTAAATGATGTACACACATATATTCCTGAAAATGTCATGTCGTCACTGCACAGGCTTGGCACAGAACATTCATTCATTCATTCATTCATTGATTTTCTTTCGGCTTAGTCTCTATTCTGGCATATGTTTCACACAGCAGATGCCCTTCCAGCGGCAACCCAGTACTGGGAAACACCCTTACACTCTCTCATTCACACATGCACTCATATACACTATGGACAATTTAGTTCATCCAATACCTATAGTGCATGTCTTTGGACTGTGAGGGAAACCGGAGCACCTAGAGAAAACCCACGCGAACACGCGGAGAACATGCAAACTCCACACAGAAATGCCAACTGACCCAGCCAGGACTCGAACCAGCGACCTTCTTGCTGTGAGGTAAAAGTGCTAACAACTGAGCCACCAGGCACAGAAGATTAATCTCTGACTGCGGGACTTTCTCACATTTATTTTTTTCTTAAAATCTGGATATTATTATTGTCTGCTGAATGCCATGGTTGTCAGAGGCCATTATGACTGAATCTGGTGTTTTCCATCAACCCAAACTCACTGCCTGTCACAACATTTCTGCAAAATTATGTTATTATTTCCCGTACATTTCATAAAGTGAATTTTCCAGTAACACTGGAAGCGTGCTAGGTTTTATCCGATTAGATGAATGAGAATCTGACAATATTTATCATGTTGGTTGCTGCACATATTGTGGCTGGTAAGTGACAAGTCACAAAAATAGAACAACGTGGGGTTGAAAGAATACATTTTTAGAGTGTACAGTAATGTATCATCTAAACCAAACGTAACCAATAGTGTTAAAGGGATAGTTCAGCCAAAAACTTAATTGGCTCACCATTTACTCACCCTCAAGTGGTTCCAAGCCTGTCATAATTCATCTGTTGAACACAAAAGAAAATATTTTAAAGAAAACCTGTATCCATTGACTTCCATAGTAGGAAATAAACAAATACTATGGAAGTCAATGGTTTCCAGCTTTCTTCAGAATATCTACTTGTGTGTTCAACAGAAGAAAGAATCTCAAACAGGAACAAGTAAAGGGAGAGTAAATGGTGACAGAATTTTCAGTTTTAGGTGAACTGTCTCTAACAAAAGCAAGTGTGAGATAAAACATCCTGTGGCTTATCTGAGTTTTAGGAACAGCAAATAATAACTTGACTTCTAGTTGATCATTTGGTATCAGAAGTGGCTTATATGAAAAGCAAAGGCCTCAAGATTACGCTTATTTTACCAAAATAAAATATGATCATGCCTTAGGACAGTAAGGTCTGACTTTGCTTAGACAAAGGTCTTGCAACTTAACAGAAATAATGTACAGTATAGAATATAAAAGTCATGGTGCAGTAGAAAAATAATTAGTATTGTGTATGACTCCCATGAGCTTGAAGGACTGCATCCATACATATCTGCAATGACTCAAATAACTTATTAATGAAGTCATCTGGAATGGCAAAGAAAGTGTTCTTGCAGGACTCCCAGAGTTCATTAAGATTATTTGTATTCAACTTCAATGCCTCCTCCTTCATCTTACCCCAGAAATGCTCAATAATGTTCATGTTTGGTGACTAAGCTGACCAATCCTGGAGCACCTTGACCTTCTTTGCTTTCAGGAACTTTGATGTTGGGGCTGAAGTATGAGAAGAATTTGCCCTCTCCTGTGGTTTGGAATGTAATGGGCAGCACAAATGTCTTGATACCACAGGATGTTGATGTTGCCATCCACTCTCCAGATCTCTTGCACGCCCCAATACTGAATGGTACCCCAAATCATAATTTTGCTTTCACCAAACTTGACTGAATTCTGTGAGAATCTTGGGTCCATGCGGGTTCCAATAGGTCCTTTGCAGTATTTGTGATGATTGGGATGCAGTTCAACAGATGATTCATCAGAAAAATCGACCTTCTGCCAATTTTCCAAATGATTAACTAGAAGTCAAGTTATTATTTGTTGCTCTTACAACTGGGATCGACGACAAGACTTTGTAGTCAGTTAGTGTACAAGTCTTTGAGCTTTTTATTTTGATTCTATTTGACTTGGACGCAAGTGCTCTGCATTGTAAGTGTACCGAATGCTGAATGCTGAACTTGAATGCTGTAATGCTGTGTGAGCTTGCTGGGAGTTTTTAAAAAATAAATTTACTTTTTTTTTTTTTTTCAGGCTTATATACAGTATGCTGGTTTCTACTGGAAGACCTCTCCAGATACTGCAGAAATTGCAAGATATTGGGAAACCGGCTGAACTTTATAATGTACCAGCCTACGCCTGACATTTGATGTATTAAATATTTAGACGTTTTGTGCTCTCAGCAGCCAATAAAAAAAACAATCTCAGTTCTAAGATATTTTTTACCACACTTATATTTCATATTTAATATTTTATATTTTTTTCTACATCTTTCTCCACACTATTTTTTTTTCCAATTCATAAGGAAATACATGACCCTAGACCACAAAACTAGTCTTGTGGTGCACAGTTATATTTGTGGGAAAAGCCAAATATGCTATGTATGGGTCAAAATTATTAATTTGTATTTTCATTTAAAAAGCATCATGTTCCATTAATACATTAATTTCCTACTTTTAGATGTATCAAAACAAAATTTTTGATTAGCAAAGTGTATTGCTAAGCACTTGATTTAGACAGACTTAAAGATAATTGTCTCAATATTTAGATTTTTTAGATTTCAAATAGTTGTATCTTGGCCAAATAGTGTCCTAATACAACAAACCAAACATCAGCATCTTATTTATTCAGCTTTTAGGTGATGTATAAATCACAAAAATTTCAAAATATTGTCCCTTATGATTGGTTTTGTTTTCCAGGGTCACATTATGGCTGGCAAATGATGTTATCAAGATATCAAATTAATAGACATGCATTTCCTTTAAGGAATATTGGATTGTGTATAGGGCTGCACATTATATTGAAAAATTATTGTTATCGCGATAATAGTATATGCAATATCTACTGTACATCACAGAGAAGTGCAACAAATTAAATGAATTTTATGTGCTAAAAATTTCTGTGCTACATAAATGTCTAAATGTTTGCACTTTGACATAGTTTTTTTTAATTTAATTAGCTTAGAAAATATATATTACCCGTTTATTTTAGTGTGATCCTTTTTTTTTATTTGCTGATAAAATGGAGTTTTGAAGTTTGCCATGGAGTTTGCTAAAAAAAAAAAACACCTGAAAGACCAAGAGAGACCAAGATATAACTTATTGGCCTTAATTCGAAGCGGCAGATGTGGAGAAAAACAGGCACTGCTCATCACCTGTCCAATACAGACCCAACAGTAAAACATGGTGTTGGCAGCATCATGCTGTGAGGGTGTTTTTCAGCTGCAGGGACAGGAAGACTGGTTGCAATCGAGGTAAAGATAAATGGGGCCAAGTACAGGGATATCCTGGACGAAAACATTCTCCAGAGTGCTCAGGACCTCAGACTGAGCTGAAGGTTTCCCTTGCAACAAGATAATGACCCTAAGCATACAGCTAAAATAATGAAGGAGTGGCTTCACAACAAGCTGTTCTTGAATGGCCCAGCCAGAGCCCTCACATAAACCCAATTGAGCATCTCTGGACCTAAAAATGGCTGTCCACCAACGTTTACAATCCAACCTAACAGAACTAGAGAGGATCTGCAAAGAGGAATAGCAGAGAATCCCCAAATCCAAGTGAAAGAAAAAAAAAATATTGTTGCATCTTTCCCAAAAAGACTTGTGGCTGTATAAGATCAAAAGGGTGCTTCTACTAAATACTAAGCAAAGGGTCTTAGGACCATGTGATATTTCAGTTTTTCTTTTTTAATAAATCTGAGAAAAACGTCAACAATTCTGTCAATATGGAGTGCTCTGTGTACATTCATAAGGAAAAAAATTTACTTGAAGGATTTTAGCAAATGCCTGCAATATAACTGTCACGGCCACACATACAAAGGAGAGAAGGCAGGAATTACTTTGTGAGTATTTATTGTGGAGCATGCACAAACAGTGGGTAAACAGTTAAGAGGTGCAACGGGTTGAAGGCTTTCTCACACACTAGTCCAAGAGATAAGTTCAAGTTCATTGCAATGACCAACGTAACAAAAGTCACTTCCCTTAATCGGTCGTTTGCATCCACCGGTATGTAAAGCAAGCCTCAAAGGAGCACAGAAGAGATCGGAGCAACAGGAAGAAGATCCAAGAAGCGGAGACCATCCAACGTTGATTCCAGCCGGTGAGTAACTGAATGAGGTGAGTATTTATAGGGAGTGGGTGATTGCAGGTGTGGGTGATTAGACCTCTGGTGATCGTTCACGGGTGTGGTGTGTGGTGGATGGTGACTGTGTGTAGTGACTGGAACTGAGGGAACGTGCGGAGGGTGTGACAATAACAAAGAGTGAAACATTTAAGGGGGTCTGAATACTTTCCGTACCCACTGTATTCCCAGTATCGTGCAACCCTAATTATGTATTGTAAATTATTTGTTAATGAACAGCATTTATCGGAATTCATGGGTCCTTATAACCATTAATCAAAATAAACATCTCATCTCAGACAGTGTATCAAAAACACAAGACTGCAGCAATAGCATGTGACAGTTGACTTCAATCAATTCCCAGTGAACAAAATCAAGTCCTTCTTATTTCAGAAGGAATTTCATTGAAATATATGTCACAATAAGGGTAAAAAACTATCACACACACTATATAACCTATGGCAATTTAGTCCTTGACAATACGCTCAGGTTTACACAAAAGCATTGCAGGAAAGATATGCTTGTCGTGCCGTTTGGATAAAACCGGCATCATCTTTGTGATTGTGAAAGACAAAGCCTACAGATTCATCTTTATCCTCCAACTTAATCGGCAAGCCACAGAGACTCTTCTGACTTTATTCTAAGGGCTCATCACCTCCTCAGCAGGAAAAGAAACACAGTATGTGTCTCCAATACTGCTGTTCATCATAGGTGATATGACCGAATGGAAAATGGAATGACAGAGGGTGCGCGGCAGAGAGAAAGAGCAGTAAAACAAGTGAAAAAAAAAGGACCAGGAGACTCTGACAGAATTGAAATGAGATGAAGATGCTCCCCGTTGGGATGATTGCTTTGCCCTGAATACAAAAGGTGCTTCCCTGGAAACACTTTGTGGTTGTTTGTGAGCACAGATTACATGTAGGTCCAGCCGCAGATATCTGCAGTTCTTTAAAACAAGCCCTCAGGGAGGAATTAGCATCCATCCCTGGGCTTATAAAGCAGCGATGCACTGTATAAAGGGCAATCATAGTAAAAGTGTAGGGAGGGGTTTTGATTGCAAAAACAACTGCTATGGAATGGGGGAAGGTGTTCTAGAGGGGGAAAAGGGAAAGATTCAAGCTTGAATCATGGAAGTAGCCTACTTAATAAATAAAATAAAAAAACACTTTAGAAGGAGGGAATGACATTACCAATAAAATGCAGGTCTGATTCAGTGATGCACAGAATAGTACACTTTTAATGTCAAAGAAAAAAATATATTGACATGCACATATATTTATTATTATTATTATTATTATTTTATTATTATTAATGCATTACAATATTGTAACTATAAAAGTTATAAAAAAATAAAAGTTTATTAATGCTAAACATTGGAAACGAGCTGGATACCCCTGACTCTGTTTTATTTTTCAAAAATACACAAATTTGATACTTAATAATGCTTTTATTTTTTTAATTAACTAATTTTTTTTTTAAATGTTGCTTTAAAAAGTCTAAAAGGAAGCCTACATAGTTGTTTAGGAAAATTAACGTTGAACAGGTAAACTGTACATCAAACGTTGAACAGGTAAACTGTATATTTTGCAATCTTGCAACGCTTCTGGTTATACAGTAACTGTTGAGTATGCAAATGTCCTGAAGCTGAAATACAACCAGAGCAAGCACCACACACTTTGTCAAGGTGTTGGGTGACAGAGCTGCTAAAAAGGAAAAGCCAGATACTGTTACGCTTCACCCACCAAAAATGGAACTCAGAAACCTACTGTGTTGGTGAAGGATGGATAAATTGTTTGATGACAGAAACACAATTGCCGTGAGTGTTAACATTTTTAATTTGTAGGCCTTAGCTTGCAATTTAACTGACGTATACCCCTTTTCCACCAGCATGAACCAGGTGCAAGTTTCTGGTTTGGAGCAAAGAAATGCTTTGCTATTCCATAGGCTAGAGAGCCACCATAGAGTCTGATCTGATGTCACTGAATACGTCTCATTTATTCCAGCAACACAAATGCAGAAGTCAATGATGCATTGCTATTAATATTAATAATTTAGCAAATGCCATCCAAACACAGCGAGTCCAATGTGTTCATGCAGCATGCCGTAGTTTGTATAGACAGAGATCACGAACAATAAAAACATGTTCATGCAGCACCCCATAACTTATAGATGGAGAATACAAGTGGGAGATCATAAAGATTTTAAGCAATGATGATTTTTAGCATTACATTCTGCTATTTTAAATATAGCACTCAAAACCCTTTATGTTCATTGTGTTGATCATGGTAACCCCACCCTCAGCAAAATGCTTTGGTGCTATTTAATCATTCATTCATTCATTTTCTTTTTGGCTTAGTCCCTTTATTAATCTGGGGTTGCCACAGCGCAATGAACCGCCAACTTATCCAGCATATGTTTTACACAGCGGATGCCCTTCCAGCTGCAACCCATCACTGGGAAACATCCATACATACTCATTCACACACATACACTACGGACAATTTTAGCTTACCCAATTCACCTATACAGCATGTCTTTGGACTTGTGGGGGAAACCGGAGCACCCAGAGGAAACCCATGCCAACACGGGGAGAACATGCAAACTCCACACAGAAATGCCAACTGACCCAGCGACCTTCTTGCTGTGAGGCGATCGTGCTACCGACTGCGCCACCGTGAGGCCCTGGTGCTATTTAAGAGCCATTTTTCCTGCTTCAGAGTTTCATCTGGTTCAGGTACTTTGGGTATCAAAAGACAAAGGGCCAATTTGGAACTAGTCTCCGGCTCAGATCCATCACTCAAACTACCTTGGTTGAAAACAGGTAACAGATCCAACATTGGGTGCAATGCTCTTTATATAAGTCTATAAATACCCATGTATCAAACTATAACAAAAATATGGTACATTTCGATGAAAATATGCAAGCTACATGTTTAAAAGACATTATTGTAAACATATATTTATCATCTTTAATTAATTTGAAATAGATTAATAAAAAATATTTTTCCGTACCGTTTTCCAGTATCAGTACACCACAAATCCCTTATCTGGGACAACACCTTTGCCCTAATCATGGTCTCTTAGCAGGTCACATGGTATTCCTAAAAGATTTATAAGGTGTGCAGACATACTCAGTCTAACCCTCTGCTGTATAAGCCTAATCACCAAGTGCCAACGTTGTTCTAATCATCCATGAACTACTGTATAGGCATTATTCCATACCTGTGTTCTTTTAACCCAAACATCAAAAAAAACAAACAAAAAAGTGTGATATAAGGGCTGAAAAAGAAAATAATCAAGAAAAAAAAATCCACAATCTCAATATTTCACAACTGAGGTCATTTCTTTAGGGAACAGAAAAAAAATGTATCCAATTTATTTTTAGGCAAACGTCCAGTGTCTAAGCTGGCCATTTGACTTTTAATATACCACCACATAAGTAACCTACACCAGGTCCTCATAAGTAGGAAAATGAGGTGACGAATCCTCAATTTTCCTTGCCTCAATATAGAACCCATCCATCTTCTCAAAGGAAGACAGTTGCTGAATCAGGCCCTCACAAGTGGCAGTAAAAAAAACAGAGTGTCAACATCTGCGACTAGCCACTGGATCTAGCAGGTGAGGGCAGAGACAGGCCACTACCTGTAACCCCTCTGCAAAATATAGCTGCGAACATCCCATTCTGAACCATCACACCACCTCAGCAAGAACAGGACTCAAACTGTGAGAAATGCATGCGCCCAGAACACCCAGCAGGAGCCGAGCATTCTCAAGGGTAATCTCTGACACTGTGCTCACAGTCAGACCCTCAAGAGCTGACTGAGTATGATCCATTCCCAAACAATCCCCTAAATGCGTGTGTATTTTGCCATCCATGATCCAATATGGACACAGCAGCATGCAGTGGCATGAATAGTTTTACAGTTGAAGTCAAAATGATTATCCCTCCTGTGATTTTTTTCTTTTTTTCAAGAGTTCACACTTAGATATTGCTTGATAATAATAGCAGGTTTGGCATGCTCTCCCGGGAGAGAACCCTGAGCTCGAAGATAATTAGGCCAAGGATCCCGCCTGGTCAATAAGCATATAAGGGGGTACGAAATCAGGTAGTTCTCGAGAGCTCCCCCAGGTAAAGAAGGAAAGAAGGGGGGAGATGGGGTGGATGGGGGGTTTCTTTGGAAACGAAGATAAGAGAGTAGTTTTTTGGCAGGCTACTTATAGGGAGTTTGTATTAATCTGATTGGCTTACTGATGAGAGACCAACTGCGATCAATCATATCACGTGCTCCTCTCGAAATTAGTTTGTAAAACCACTAAATATTTCCCAAATTATGTTTAAGAGAGCAAGGATTTTTTCACAGTATTTCCTATAAAAAAATATTCTGGAGAAAGTCTTATGTGTTTTGTTTTGGCTAGAATAAAAGCAGTTAAACATTTAAACATTTTAAGGTTAACATTATTAGCCCCCTTAAGCAATTGTTTTTCGATTGTTGTGATTACGCAATGACTTGCCTAATTACCCTAACTTGTCTAATTAACCCAATTAAGCCTTTAAATTGCACGTTAAGCTGAACACTAGCATCTTGTAAAATATTATGTACTGTCATCATGACAAAGATAAAAAAAAATCAGTTATTAGAGATTAGTTATTAAAACTATTACAGTATATAGTTGGGCTACGTTAGACCACCCGTGAATATCTGTGACTCACTTTCATTTTCTCTTTCAAGAAAGTTGCTAGACAACAGAGGCACCCATATTTAAAAGTCACGGGGTCATTTTGACCACTATGGTAGTCCTAGGTAAAATAAATCAGAACTCTTTTGTCTTTTATAATTTTAATAAAATAACGATGTTAGAAGAAAATATACACATATTTAATAAAAGTTAGGGAATTATAGATATGTATGTTTTGAGGAAATAAATGAATTTAATCCATTTTGGAATAAGGCTGTAACATAAACAAATGTGGAAAAAGTGAAGCGCTATTAATACTTTCCGGATGCACTGTATGTTTGGAAATGTGTTGAACAAATCTTCCTCCATTGAACAGAAATTCTGGAGAAAAATATACAGGGGGGCTAATAATTCAGGAGGGCTAATATTTCTGACTTCAACTGTATATACAGTTCAAGGCAAAATATTTTAAACCTGAACAAAGCAATTATTCTTACTTACTGAATCTGCCTTGAAACTATGAATCTGCCTTGAAACTATTTATATTGTATAAAGGTTACGTGACTTCCTTTTCCTATGAATGAAGGAAGGCAGGAAGACATGTAAGCACCAAGAAATGCTAGGTCGATCAAAAACTTAATAACGGAAAGACGGATTTGAAAAGTTCACAAACACACACTGTGAAAGGAAAGAAATCAAGATGAGACGCTTCATAGAATAACAACCCAGATGCTGCTGGAGCTGTTTTAAGGTGTTTCTGTTTGACATTCATTGTTTCCGGTGGTAGAAATCAGAATAACAGAGCATGTAACAGACGCTAAAGATGACATGCGTTTTGATTACATCAAAAGTTTGGTCTCCAGAAACGTATATAGGGCTACGTTTTCAGAATAAGCCTATGTTAAACATTACAGTTTGTTCCTTTATAGAAAAGAACACTGTAAATTCTATATCTGGTTGTTACCCCCTTATTACCCAAGAATTACAGTTTGTTCCCTTATACCTACACATACGTTCTTTATACTGTACTTTTTCTATACTTACAGAAAAGTATACCATTATTTCAAGGTACTTACGCCCTACTTTGCAGGTTGTACTCTAAAGCGTTACCATAAACAGTAATAAAAGTAATCCAAGTAGGCTTCTGTATTAACTTTTTCTGTATTTAATTAACTGATACAATTTTACCTGCCTGAAATGGTCATTAGAAATGGTCATTCAAGTTTCAAGTCACCAAGAATAAAAGGCACGCTTAGCGCAATTAACCCTGAAGACTTTATTTAAAAGCGATTACTGCAATGTGATTAGTACTGAAAAAGTCCATTGTTCCTCTATAGGGTTTATTATGTACGCAATTCACACACCTCACTTTAAACCACTGACTTCCATAATAGCTCTAAAGAAAGTGTGTTCATATCTATAATAGCTGGCAGATATCAGAAGAAGTCATTAAAGCACTCGGATCAAGGAGATGCTGTCACAAGTGTTGCTTATATCCTTCAGGAACAAGACTGATCCTGAATTACTACAGAGTCCCAGAAGGGATCTGCAAATGCATAAAAAATGAAAGATAATGCTCTGTCTGTGCTATAAGGCTTGGGAAGTTTCCCATAATGTGCTGTCAAGTGTATTTGGGAGCAAACTATTGTGCAGTTTTTCAATCTGTCATGTCATGGGTGCTGATGACTGCTGTCAACTTCATCCATCATGCTGGTGAAAGCCATGCTATTAGTTGCTGATGACATGTGGGCAAATGCCACTGAGAATACCACTTTAGTTTAAGCTAGCGGAGAGTATTGGTGGGTTCTCTTAGATTTTAGTCCAGTTGGGAATTTAAGAAATATTAATGAAAAAAAACTATTCTTCAGGTATTGTGTTTTGAGCCCTCAGGATATTATTTACAGGGCCCTTAATGTGCTTTTTTGCAGGTTCATTATTTTACTTGAATACTTGAATACATTTACTATTTACTATATATGATTTAATATTCAAAAAACCTATTTATTCATTCATTCATTCATTCATTTTCTTTTCAGCTTAGTCCCTTTACTAATCTGGGGTCGCCACAGCGGAATGAACCGCCAACTCATCCAGCATATGTTTTTATACAGCGGATGCCCTTCCAGCTGCAACCCATCACTGGAAAACATGCACACACACTCATTCACACACATACACTACGGACAATTTAGCTTACCCAATTCACCTATACCGCATGTCTTTGGACTGTGGGGGAAACCGGAGCACCCGGAGGAAACCCACACCAACACGCGGAGAACATGTGAACTCCACACAGAAATGCCAACTGACCCAGCCGAGGCTCGAACTAGCGACCTTCTTGCTGTGAGGCGATCGTGCTACCCACTGCGCCACCGTGAGGCCAAAATCTATTTATTGATCTTATAATTTATATTGTAGCAACATCATTCTCTGCCTGAACAATTAGGTTTTTTGTTGTTGTTTTTTATTTTTTATTTTTTTTAAAAGCCTGCCTTCCTAAAAATGAAGTCTGTTTTTGACACAGTCAATTTTCTTCGCTTTCATGGTGGAATGGGTATGTTAAATATAACTGGTCATCATATACAGTTGAAGTCAGAATTATTAGCCCCCCTGTATATTTTCCCCCAATTTAACACATTTCTAAACATACAGGAATAGTTTTAATAACTAATTTCTAATAACTGATTTCTTTCATCTTTGCCTTGATGACGGTATATAATATTTTACTAGATATTTTTCAAGATACTAGTATTCAGCTTAAAGTGCAATTTAAAGACTAAACCAAACCCAGTTAGACAAACAAGGGAGGGGTGGGAGGGCAAAGGAAAAAAAATGCTTACGCTGGCTAATAATATTGACCCACAAATGGTTTTAAAAAAAATTTAAAACTGCTTTTATTCTAGCCGAAATCAAACAAATAAGACTTTCTCCAGAAGAAAAAACATTATAAGAAATACTGTGAAAAATTCCTTGCTCTCTTAAACATCATTTGGGAAATATTTGAAAAAGAAAGAAAATCTGTATATCATATATAACAATGTTAAAGATTAAATATGCCTCTTTTTACTAAGAATTTTTTCTTAGTATTTTTTCAACACATGACGTAACACGTATGAATTGCACAATGCAGTACAACATAATATGTTGCGTCTCTCCCGGGAAATGTTATCAGCATACAAACCTATCAAGGCGAGATTAAATCGAAAACACAAATAACAGCTTGATCGGTCTTCTCTGAGGCTGAACGACAAACTCATCAATCACCGCTAAATAGCTGCATAATGCCCTGGGCTTCTTGAGCACTATGGGGCAAAAAAAATCATTAATATCCAATTCATCTGCTGCTTTCCCCTCTAAATTTCTAGCAAGAAAAATAGCCAGAGGAAGATCAATCAATCTGTTCTGTATGTAGACCTTGCTGCAAACCTTAATGAGAATATGATATTATGTATAACACTGTGTAGATTTGGTCTCTTGAGACTCAATTGGCAAACATCATCCCTTCAAAGCTGACGCATCAGAGGAAACAAAAGGTTAAACATGAAAACTATAAAATCCTCATTCTGACAAGTGCTTCCAGCATCCTTCCCCCACCCCACATCCAGACAGAAGGGACCCAGAATACACAAACGGCCCCATCCACAATAATTCATTTATGATGTAATTCTAGTCTAAACACATTTGACAGATTTGTAGTGCTGCCTACAGGGCAGCACCACTTTTTGTTTGGCATGAAAGGACCCGAGGTGTCTGTATGGCAAAGCTGAGACCTATCCAGCATAATCATGAAGGGCTGTCTGGCACGGAGTTGAAATGGCTAAATAATTCAAAAGATACACTCAGGGAAACTTGAGTGCTGCTTGCCAATGCAGGACTCGATGTTGGAACTAGAATAACACAAAATCATTTTAAGAATAAAGCATTCTTTCTATTCCATGCGTTCAAATCTTCACTTGTGAGAGAAACCGCTAGAGAAAAGAAAGGGAAGTGTTGTATGCAGGGTTTGAAATTAACAGACACCAACCAACAACAG
Organism: Danio choprae; assembly: GCA_903798125.1. Classification (NCBI taxonomy): domain Eukaryota; kingdom Metazoa; phylum Chordata; class Actinopteri; order Cypriniformes; family Danionidae; genus Danio; species Danio choprae. The sequence continues at coordinate 207,458 of CAIGQW010055679.1, read as the reverse complement.
ATGTGCTTAAAAAATCAAATGTGGCAGGTAACAATTTTAGATCACGAGCCAATTTGGCGGGCTTTGTTTCACAAATGATGTTCACTCAGTTCGTAGAAATTTATGTAAATCCAAGGGTGACATCAAAGAATTAATGACAATAAACATTGACTGTGTTTTGTACTTGCGTCAGTTGCGTCTGGTCATGTCTGGATTAAAAAATTGGACAAAAAACACCAAGTGGAAAACAACTGACTGAAACAAGTATGTATGTTATACGCTTGAGTGAGAGAATGTGTCTCTCCATACCTGCAGGTGGCTGTGGTCTGTATTGTCATTCCACAAAGGGAAACTGGAACTAGTGCTTCACACATACAAACTGTAAACAAAGCAGCGCTAATAGCAAAGCTAGTTTACATACCATTTTTGCAGTAGGAATTTGCTTGTGCAAATATGTTTGATAATCCATATCAGTTGCAAATATTTAAGAAATGCGACAAAATGACAGACAGCTTCATTGTGTTTCCTCTTGACTTCTGACATTTGCTTAGTTTCGTCAATTTAGTTTTTGTTCTCGCGCTCTCATTTGTATATGAACAGCCAATCAACTGTTCTTGTTCTTGCGCTCTCTTTCATCGACGACCAATGCCGATTTTACATGCTGATTCAAGCAAAAGTCCCAACACACCAAACAAACTACCATGACAGTTGCTCACCGATGGCCCAACGCGGCCCAATGGCTGTTAGTCGGCTTGGTGTGTCCCGGCTTAGAACCAGAACTACAGAGGAGGTCATTTTGACCATTTAAAATTTTTGAAATGTAGTAACTTTGTTGAAATAAAACAGATATATTTATAATACCTTATCTATAATAACCTTTCCTAAATATGTGTATATTTCTTTCTAACACTGTTATTTTATAAAATTACAAAACACAAAAGAGCTTTGCGTATTTCGAAATGACCACTTGCATTTCAGTGTTTGCTACTTTCCCCATGACTTTAAATATGCATGCCTCTGTTGCCTTGCAACTTCCTGCTAACAAAACAATAACTTTCTGATGGCAAAACATAACTTTGCTTCAGATATGTCTTTCAAAAAAGCATATTCAGTGCCACGAAAAAGCCTTCTCCCTTGCATGTGAAAATGAAAATGAAAGTGAAGCGTGGACCTTCGCAGGTGGTCTAGAATAGCCTAAATATACATTTATAGGCTGTATTACCAAAAGTTTTGTATTTCAGGGTGATGATTTATTTAAATATGACAACAGACATTTAAATCTTAATTTTAACGTCTCAGTAGAAGGTTTGAATGTAAATATGATGTGTCAATATGACTTCTTAAATGAGAATGGTCAGAATGACCGCTATGGTAATTTTAGTAGTTAATTTAGTAGGTAATTCTAGGTAGTTCCAGTGTTAAACACTGTGAATTGCTGAATTGGGCAGAACATTTCTGGCTTACTTCAACACAACCTTAAATAAACAACAAAAAAGGTGTTGTGTGGTCTGCTAGGAATAAGGTAGTGGAGACCCAAAAGAACTATAATGTGTAGTGAAGCACAAACTGTAGACAATCCGCTGGTTCAGCAGGTCAAGTAATAAAAAATTGACAACTATTTAAAATGAACTGCTGCTGGATGAAGTATAATTTATTAATCTGATTTAAATTAAGGGAGACAGAATTCTAATTTCACAAAAAAACACAACACTCAACATTCTGCAACATTCTTTGACTTTGACATTTTCTCTTTGACTCTTTGACATTGTTTTCAACAGGTTTGAAACTATAATTTCTGAATATATACATTATATTGTTGTTAATCCCTGTCTACATAAACAATACATCCAGCACAAAACCTTAAAGTACATTATATATTATACATAACATACATGTAAGTATACAAATAACCTCAAGATGCCTAAGCCTGGCCGCAGACATTGTTTAGATTTGGAGTCTGAGCAGTAGTAATCATGTGCAGGGGCCGCAAAATCAAATTGCGACTCAAACTCATGCAAATCCAACAGCAAACATAAATGTGACAGCACACTTCTGTTTTTATTCTATTAAAGAACTAAATTAAAGCTGATGTATTAGGAAAACAAACACCTGAATATACACTAGGGTGACAAGAATTGACTTAAAAATGATGGAAACCATCTTTGGGGAAATTTATTTTAAGTGTAACACTGGAACTTCCGGAATTGACCATAGCGGTCATTCTGATCATGAAGACAAGATACAGAATAAAATTTTTGTTGCATCATATTGACATTCAAAGCTTTTACTGAGGTTTCTGAATTAAGTTTTGAAAGTATGTCATCATATTTTATAAAGTCATTACCATAAATATATATATATTTTTGTAAAATAGCATATAATTGTGTTACTAGGCCACCTGCAAAGGTGAGCACCTCATTTTATCCAGCAAGCAGGAGAGCAAAGTTTTTCACTGCAGTGAAAGTGTTGTTTTTTAAAACTTTGACAGACATATATGGACACACATATTGACACAGACACAGGTAAAAAAGAAGCAAACGCTGAAATGCATCCTGTCAAATTGACCATTATGGCCATTCAAGGTAGAAATACTCAAAACTCTTTTGTGTTGTGTAATTTGAATAAAATAACAATGTTAGAATAAAACATTCACAGATTTAGGAAAAGTCAATGCATATGGGTTTTATTTTTTTTTAAATATTAAACTACAAAATCTAAAAAACGCCAAATGCAGTTCATTCCGCTGTGGCGACCCCAGACTAATAAAGGGACTAAGCCGTAAAGAAAATGAATGAATGAAAAAACACCAAATGACTGCCTCAGTAGTTCTGGTGTTAAGTATAATATGGCCTAATTCTACTAACACAGGCTCATTGGGAAAATGTGCCCTGGTGTACATTTTTGAGAAAGAAAAACATGTGCCCACAGGTATATATGGCGGCATTTTATGTGTAAAACTAACACTACGGGGTGGTACCACTCACTGTTTACCTCAGTATGGATGGCTTTCCCAATGTGACTGGTTTGCTCTTTAGCTCACCACGAAAGGTGCTAGCCTTAGGAGGCAGAGTGAAGTAGACCGGGCTTCAAGTCAGAAACCAGGAAAAACTAAACCCGAACAAGCAACGTGAGGTTGCAGTAGAAGCATGCGGATGTGATGGCTTTTCTCTTTTAGTTTGCTTTTGAGAACACTATCGGTTGGGTTTAGGGAAGGGGGTGTGTGGGTCAGTCGATATCAAGCTGATATATTATGCACGACGACAATGGACGGACATGCACGAGAAGGACAGTAATATGCGCAGAAATGTTTACAGTAGCCTCTGGTGGATTTACGAGAAATGGCACATACGAGAGAACATGACCGAGTAACGTATTTATGATTGACAAAAATGTACACGGCACCCTCTAGTGCAAGAAAACATAGTCCAGGGTAAATATTTGTCCGTTCTCAAAAATGTAGTCCTGGGCACATATTTCCAATGAGACTGGGTTGAATTGTTTGGTGGATTATAGTTTGTAGCTAAATGAAATTTCCTTGAATCTCTATCCTATTGTATTGACTTATTGAAATATAACAATTTATCAAACATATCTGATACGTGACGCTTCTTTAGTAATGCTTAAAATTCATCTACAAATTCTTCAGTTTTTAGTTTAACACTAATCTGTTTCCTAATCATCTAAAACATTTGCTCTGATCCTCTAACACTTTCTGTTCTTTCTGCTCTAACACATTCTGTGTTCGTTATCTGTCTGTATATTTAAAAAAAAACTATTTGCTCTCTAATGATTAAACTCGCTCTTAGTCTCCCTTAAATGAAAATGATTCTATATTTCAAATCTAAATCTCTACCATGAGCATTAGCATTTTACAGTGAATGTGCTTCTTACAGCTTGTTAACATCTCACAGTGTGTTAGAATGTGTTAACGTGTTTGACTTCTTACAATGTCATCTCTTTTGAACGCCTTCCATCTTTTATGAGCTCGTCAAACAACAGTCGTACGTCTGAACTAACAACCTCAGTGAGTCATAGCTTCTTTTATTACGGTTGCAGAGCCCCTGCAGCAGGATGATTGGGTGATTGTGAGATGACATAACAGTTGGCCAAATCATTGCACGTTTAGCAATTTATACAGTTCAGTTTAAAAAGAAAAGGCTTCAACAGTCAAGAAGTGAATAAAATATCTAAGTATTGCTTGTGTTGATTGGTTGTGATGGTTTGATTCAGTCTTTGTTATTGCGATCTCATTTGTAGTTGAACAGCCAATCAGAGCGCTCTCTTTCATCGATGGCCAACACCAATTATACATGCTGATTCGAGCAAACTCCCTTCGTTATGAGCCCGACAAGAGGCAATGTGTAAAACACACCAAACAAACTACGCTGACAGATGCTCACTGATACCCAGTCACTGGCCAGTGGCTTTTTAGTAGACTTGGTGTGTCCAGGCCTTTGCACATTGTGAATTAATGGATTGTGCAAATCACTGCACGTCTGATTTAAAAAAAAAAAATTATACAGTTCAGTTTAAAAAGAAATGGCTTTAACAGTCAAGAAGGGAATAAAATATCTCCATATTGCTTGTGATGGTTGGTCGTGATGGCAATATAGTACAAATTGCTCCCCTTCTTTAAAACTAAACACTGTTGGGGTCATAGCCAAAGACTATACAACATCTTTAGGGCTTACTCACACTATGCTATCCAAAGCGTGTTTCCCGGTTTGTTTGAAAAATGTGAGTGCTCCGAATCGGGCTCAGGCGTGGTTCGGTTGGCCGGCCCTGGCTCGGTTGGAAGAGGTGTGCAAGAGTGCGGTTTGGTTGGGCTTTGGCGCGGTACATTTGCAGTGTGAGAGCAAAGCGCACCTGAGCCTGAAAATGAAATTATGATTAATAATAAAAATGAAAGTGACGACGTCACTTTTAAGGCACTGTTTCATATGGATTTATTAATCATTCTTACATTTCAATGAACGCAATCTGTCGTAGTTTATTAAAGACGCAAAGCCCTCACTGCACATCAGCTGCACCTTCATCAAACCTCCTATTAGGTGCAGCATGAGGACTTTTATGATAACTTATGAGCGTCAAAAGTTGTGGATCTGTTCAGCAAAATATTTGACTGTGTGTCACTGCATATCAAACGACTAAAAATAATACAAAACAATATAACTAAAGCAATGTCCACTGTGCTGAGCGAGAGCGCTTCTCTTCCTGTTAAACTCAACAGTCGCATCATCGATGACGTAAGTGTGCTCGGGTAAAGATGCAGTGTGAGTGCGGGCCATCGGGGGAGAGGGAAGGGGGGACAACCACGCTTCGGCACGGTTCTAGGCAACCGTGCCTAGTGAGAGTATGTCCTGATGGACTTTGGTGTAGCCCTTTATTATACATATTAATGTATTGTAATTTTTTTCAATTATTAGATTTTACATAAGAATGAGGAAACTGGTGTTTGAGACATTTACATGTACTGAAATCATTTCTACAGTGCATCATGATGTAGAAAAGGATGGTATGGTATTGGTTTAGTAACAAGACCCTAACCAGTTATGATGTACAGATGGATTTCTGACATCATTTTTTGTGGTACCAATGACTTCAGAATTTTATTTCATTCATAATATATTGAAAAACTAAAAATTGCTTAAAGTTCTCTAAACTTTTGTCAACTTAGATTGACAAAATGTAATCTGATAGATTGACCCCCCGGAATGTATTCATTCATTCATTCATTTTCTTTTCGGCTTAGTCCCTTTATTAATCTGGGGTCGCCACAGCGGAATGAACCGCCAACTTATCCAGCATATGTTTTACGCAGCGAATGCCCTTTCAGCTGCAACCTATCACTAGGAAACATCCACACACACTCATTCACACACATACACTATGGACAATTTAGCTTACCCAATTCACCTATACCGCAGGTCTTTGGACTTGTGGGGGAAACCGGAGCACCCGGAGGAAACCTACGCAAACACGGGGAGAACAAGCCAACTGACCCAGCCGAGGCTCGAACCAGCAACCTTCTTGCTGTGAAGCGATTGTGCTACCCACTGCGCCAACATGCAGCCCACAACCCCCACCCCGGAATGTAATTTAAGTTATTATAATTTTATAGTTACATTTTCATTCCTTTTTCTTCGGCTTAGTCTCTATTTCAGAGGTCGCCGCAGCGTAATGAACTGCCTACTATTCCAGCATATGTTTTACACAGCAGATGCCCTTCCAGCCGCAACCCAGTACTAGGAAACACCCATACACACTCATTCACACACACACACACTACGACCAATTTAGTTTATTCAGTTCACTTATACTTCATGTCTTTGGACTGTGGGGGAAACCAGAGCACCTGGAGGAAACTCACACAAACACGGGGAGAACATGCAAACTCCACATAGAAATGCCAACTGGCCCAGCCGGAACTCAAACCAGCGACCTTCTCAATAATATTTGTAAAGGAAACATAGTCCCTATATTTGTCATTTACATATATTTTAATTAATATGGAAAATGAGTGCATCATTTTACCAAAACTAATATTGGATTTCTTTCTTTTAAATGCGTGTGCGTGTAAAACAATCTAATTTGATGGGGTTTTATTATTTTTAATTAAGTTATTACTCCACCATGTTTAGAGCGTCATTCTAGACGTTTTACGTTACAACTAATGTGGTTCAAACAATGGATCTGCGACAAAGCAACTACGGTTACGGGAAACATTCGCCACTACAACGTTCTTTTCTTAAACGATGCATCAAACTATGTAAGTTTAGTCGCAAGTTATGTCATTGTTTGGGAAACGCACCCCTGAGCAGTACTGCACAGCAATAAATAAAGCTATTCTCCATAACCTGGAAATCTAAATTCATCTTACTGATAGATACTTGATGAGATAATCATAATGAGATGTCAAGTAAATGCTTACAGATGATCTAAATATGTATAATTAATTATAACTAGTTAAAATTAATTATTCATGTTTCCCGTTGAGCTTAATTCGTTACACCAGCCACCGCAATCACATGTTTGCTGGAAGATAGAGACCCTTCACATCAAATCAATTTTTAAAGTGCTGTAATCCTTCACATAAATTCAGTAAAATTGTTGTTTGCATTTGCATTGCATTTAATCAGAAATAAATCAAAATTAGCCAAAATGAACTAGCAAAGATGATGTCAGACATCGGATATGTGCTCTGGTGATATAAAGCAGACTCTGGTAATATGGTCTGGAGATTTAAAGCAGACTCACATCACTCAATAGCTGAATGTCAAAGCGGTGTCTGCTGAATGACATCGGTTTCACAGATAATTGGATGAGTTTCTGGGGAAGCCATGGTCTGTTAAAGAGAGATGGTCGACATTCCTTCAGGGCTTGTGCCGCTCTTCATTCTAGCAATATGGCAGGCAACTTAGTGCTCAGACATGACAAACTGGAGCCTAAATCAGTAAGTAGACTAGCTAATTTGTCTTCTTTATATCACATTTAGATAAACTACAGCACATAGAGTCATCTTAATAATAGAGAGAGATTTGTATTCCATACCAGTACATAAAATCGTCAAACTCATCTAAAGGGCCCGTGAAGTGCTTTGAAAGGTGCCTTTTTTAATTCGATGTTTGACATAATTTCAACCGAAACATGAAGAGGTGGGACATCGTGTAGCTCCTCCCCCTTTTTTAAAAACAGCCAATAGCATTTCATTTTTATCACAGCTCTGCCAGTGAAAGTCAAATGTGAAGTGTCTTAAAGGGGGCGGGGCATGTCGGATACTAGGGAGCATTTGATTGGTCACGATTTGATGAGAAACTGAAATATGTGGTGAAGTTTACGTATTTATATTATTTTTATATTTCATAAACGCAAATTTTGGAGCACACTAGTTTCTAGATATCCTGGAATCACTTTATTTTGATGGTCCCTTTAACGCATTTGGTTGACTTTAAGTTACATTGCATCCACATGCCAACTAATTCTCAATAGATTATGAGTAGACTGTTAGGTTGGGGTTAGGGTTAGTGTAAGTTGAAATGTACTTGCAAAGTTTCTTATAGTCAGTTAAATTTGTTGAAGGAGCAGTATCAGCAAATATTAAGCAGTCTACTAATACTCAAATGACAAGTAATTGGCATGTAGTTGCAATGCAAACTTTAGTCAACAATATGTGCAATAGGGACCATCAAAATAAAGTGTTACCGATATCCTAAAAACGAACAATACTGATACTAATAACTAAAAGCTTTCTTTTAATTTCATGGGACCTTTAAGAGTAATAATTAAACTTTCATTTTATTCATTATGCATATACATTGCGTACATTGTATAAATAAGGTATTTTTTATAACTGTGAGCCTTGTCATGAAGATAAAGGAGGAGGTGTTCCACAATTTATAGTAATACTTTCAAACTCACCAAGTGCTCAGGTTTAAAGTGATGCTGCTTTATAAGGCTAGTATACACAGTTATTCCCAACTGAAATTTATATTAGCTACAGTACACAGCCCTCCAGGGCACCTCACAGAATCATACGGATGAATACTGAAAACAAACATTCTGCAGCGGAGCGATGATATCTCAGACTATTATCAGTAACGCTTTACTTGAAGGGATGTTCATAAGACACATGTCAGGAATATGATGGAGCTTTTATGCATGCTTATGACAACTGTCATTAAGTATCATTAGCTCAGTATATTTAAACGCAAAGGTGACATTGTTTGTGATGTCTTTGCTATGAGAAATTGACACTACTAAGACAACATAACTTGTCATAAATAGGGTTGGGTACCCTAACCCGGTATGCACCAAAGCAAGTCCGCATATGAATATCGGTGCCTAATTTCGGTGCCACTGATGCTGCGACAAGGACGTAAGAAGCATCAAGGGGTACATCAAAGGCACACAAAGGTACGTGTTGTGTCACATTTAATTCTAAACAACAAGGGATACAGACACTGTCGGCGATGTTAGGCGTTTGTTCTTGTTGCTTAGGGAACACACGCACATAGGCAAAGCACGCAGTATAGCACGTCCGGTGAGCGACTCCCTTCAGATTCATCAACTTTTTAAAGTATGGCTATATTTTACAGGCAAGGATTCTGACATCAATGTGAAGCAGATGCTTTACAAAAGTTGCATGTAAGGGGGGAAACACGTCAAACTTAATGAAACATTTGAGGGCTCATGGAATCAACGTAAAGGCAGAGGAATGCAAGACAAAGGTCTTTGACAGCTTGCGACATTATCTGGTACTTTCACTGAGTATGTTTACATGGACACCAATACTCCGATTTACTTAAAGGACCACAGATAACCGCGTCACAAAATGCAGAGGTTTTTTCTTTCCATTTGGCATGCGGTATCAAATTCCATTAAAACAACACTCTTCCACTAGTCCTTACTTCATATTCTCATCCAATACCTCAGTTTGTCACAGGGCATGAGCGATATGTTGCTGAATGAAAGTGAACCTGCCGTACTGCAGTTAAAGTCGAAAAATGTAAAACTAAACACCCGAAATTACATGAAACTCCAGTGGAAACGTGGATAGCCTGGTGACGCAATGACTCTAATCAATCTATGTGCTATAACATGTAAAACGGGATCATAAAAGGAACATTCAAAAAACAACTCATGTGCACACCTTAATCATATTATTGTCTTATTCAGATTAAGGCAAATAATTAGATTACTGATATCCATGTAAATGTAGTCACAAGCTCCAACCATAGAAAAAAGGTGTTCCCTGATTTTGATTACAACCTTTCCACAGGTTATTAGTAAGTTAATGTAATGTTAATTGCATAAAGCAAATCTTAAATTCATGCTAACAAACAAATGATCAAAAGAAATATAATAATGCAATTCAATTCAAATATATAAAATATGAATCGATGTATGCTTTAATTATAAGTAAATTATAATTTTAATTATATTGTTCACTTAAAATGATTAAAATATATATTTTTGTCAAATGAAAGATTTTTCTAGAGTCATCCACCATAATTTTGTGGCTCAAAATTATCGGTTCAGGCACCGTTTTGGCACCGGTACTGTTTTAAAAGTATTGATTTAGCAGCGGTATCGAAATAACCTCAAACAATACCCAACTCTAGTCATAAACCTGTCATAAACATAATTGTCATGAAGCCATTATAAATGTGTCATGAATATTTTTCTATTCATTTTATCAGTGGAACAACATTAATTTGTTATAAAAACTTCTCAAACTTTTTCAAAAAATGTATAACAGCGTCATTAATATTTTATGGCATATAATGATATTTTAATGACAAATTATATTTGTACCACTAGTTGGGGTCAATTAATGACGCTGTTACAAAATGTATTAATCAATTATAATTGATAATATTATGACAATCATGTTTATGACAGATTTATGACAAGTTATGTTGTCTTGGTAATGTCAAGTTGTCATGACAAAAATAAAAACAGTTTACGATACATTTGTTTAAGTCAAGCTATGAAGACAAAGACTTTTCAAGAAATATCAACTTTGCATTTAAACTGACATAACTGAGCTAATATCCCTTAATGACAGCTGTCATAAGAATAAATAAAATCTCATTAATATTAATTATGTTTCATGTCATGAATATAAAGGAGTCACGACATCTTATAAACACCCCTTGAATTAAAGTGTTACCCTTTTATCTATATATCTCTTTGTATACTGCATGTAGCCAAGGTTGAAATAGCGGCTGTTTACAAACAATGGCAGAATGATCACTTCTACCACTAAATGATCACTTCTATCTTTATAAATACATTTCTTGATTCATCAGATTCCTCAGGAGCCTGAATCAGAAAGTCTAGAAAAGCTTAAAACAGCAACAGAAACTATTGACTCCTCTATTGTCTTTTCTAGTACACAGTTGCTCCTTTGTGCTTAATTAAGATCAAGAAGAACAGTTCGGCACCATGGCACAATGAGCACACTCAAACTGTAAAGAAAGCAGCACACTCTCAAAAAAAAAGGTACATGATGGTACAAATAATGTTCCTTAAGGAACAGTTTTGTACCTTTGTAAAAGTTGTAGCTTATATGGTACAGAAAAGTGCTCTTATGATACTGTTCTGTACCTTTTATGGTACAATTGAAATGAAGGTACACAATTGTTCTCATTAAAAAGGTACATAAGTGTTGGACAACTCCTTCTTTATTACAATATCTATGAAAATAAATATTACTGGAAAGGCAAAGAGATTTTTATGAATAATTTCCATATTAAAAGGCGAATCATCATTTAAAAGCATATGTTTAAAGAAACTCATAAACATTAATTATTAAGTTCTATAAAACAAAACAACTGGTAAAAAAAAAAACTATAGGCATTGTAAACTAAACATTTAAGGCATTTTTAATAAACATTTGGTAAGCATTTTCTGATAAATACATTTTTATTATTGATATCTACACCTTTTGGCGTTTGCTTTCCACTACACACGTGAGCTGGCAGAAGTCCTGCATCTGCAAAATATTCATGCAGACATTTTAGTATTGTAAAACCAATCAAACATTGTGCATATCTCGTTACAATACTTTTGCATAATTCTAATTCTATTTTAAAATTAAGTAAATTAAATGAACTTTTACATGATGTTTTTTATTGTACATGGGAGAATGTATTTCTGTAATATTTTTGAGAAGTGTGAAAAATAGATCTTTTGATTGATTCATTCATTCATTCATTTTCATTTCGGCTTAGTCCCTTTATTAATCTGGGGTCTGAGAATGCAGGAAAAAAATGGAAGAAACAATACAAGAGGTGTTTTCTCTAGTGCTGAAAGAAAACTGTTGGCAATCAAAATAGCCGTAGGTTTGCAAGACTTGCTTACTTTTCAGATCTGCTAGAATAAAAACAAGCCCAATCATTCACTCTAAAAAGTATGGGTTGTTTTAACCCAATTCTGAGTCAAATATGGGGTTGAGTCAAACCCAGCTGTTGGAAAGAATTTATCATTTTACATTGATTGATTGGGATTATTTTGTAGAGGAGTTTCTGCAAAGTCCAAAGACATGCGGTATAGGTGAATTGGGTAAGCTAAATTGTCCATAGTGTATGTGTGTGTGGATGAATGTGTATGGATATTTCCCAGTGATGGGTTGTGGCTGGAAGGGCATCCACTGCGTAAAACATATGCTGGATAAGTTGGCGGTTCATTCCGCTGTGGCGACCGTAACTTAATAAAGGGACTAAGCCGAAAAGACAATGAATGAATGAATGAATGAAATTGTTTTTATATACCTTTGTTTATATATCTTTATAACATCTTGGTTTAGGTTCGCTTGAAATCTGACACAGTCACACTTACAGGTCTTAAAAACCCATTCAAATAAATATCTTTCACTCTGTTTTAGGGCTAAACTTTTCCATGACCTCACAAACAACATGTTCTGAATTTTGGTGGCTAGTTATTATAATCCTAACTTGACATTGCAGATCCTGCGATGTGACTATTGCAGATTTACACGTTGTACATTTTCAATGCTGAAACGATATATTGTTCAACCCTATATGGAAACATTGGGAAATACAGAATTTCACTTATCATTTGATCTGGCAGATACTAACTGTAGGGGAATTAAGTCACAACCTTCCCTTCCTATTGCCTGTCACATTACTTATTTTTTGTTGTACGGTATATTGCACCAAAATATATTGCGATAAATTATATTATTGTCATTTTAAGACCATTTTATGCCACTCATTATATAATGCCAGAGTGACAATATAATATCATCACAATGCAAGTACACTCTTCCAAAGAACACATAATATTTTATTCTTAAGAATATCTCATTTAATTATAGTCATTTTAACAATTTAATAATTAGGCATTGGAATCAGAATGTGAAAACGCATATGCTAAATAAATAATAATAAATGTTAACGAAAAAGTGCAAGGTTAAAAAATTAACATAGGCTACAATATATGCTACCAGATCTATTTTCTGTTGTCAGGGACCCAAATTAAAATATACTATAGTAATTTATAATAAACACTATAGTATTTTTTTTAACCATACTAACACTGACACCTCCAATTGAGATAGAGATGTTGCACAATCAGCTAAACTGTTGCTAGAATTGGTTTTTATATATGGGCGATATATATTGCATCACCAAAAATGATTGTCACGTGATAAGTAGATATATTGATTATTGTGACAGGCCGACTATTACCCTGTATATTGTGTTATAGAGATGTACTTATCAATTCAAATTCAAACCTCCCTTACTAGTTATGCCCACAGGTTGTGTGTTTTCAAAATGAGCAGAGAGGGTGTTTTTTAATTTAGAGCTGAGAGCGTGCAAATCCTCCATCACTGGAGACGTCAACCCAGATAGGTGAGCTGAGGGAAGACTATTGGGAACTCGCTCTCTCTCTCACTCAGTTTTTTTTTCCCCCTCTCCACAGTCGAGAGAAGAACTGACACTCATCGCATCCCACACTGGGAGGATTCAAAGGAGCAGTCATCCAGTAAATGAAATGCATAGAGAGCTCAGCAGAGAGCAGGAGAACTATCGCCATCCACCTTTTCGGAAACCGTTAATTGCACAGGTCGAGTTACAAATCTGACAATATTAAAAGATCCCTAATCATCTTTTATTTGGTTAGATTACTTGACCACAGGTAGAGAAAACACTAGTACTGAGTTAATACTGGTGCTGTTATCATTACAGTTGTTGATTCACTCGCACTGACAGCTTTTTTTTTTTGTAACATGCAGTACAACTCTAAAGAAATTATGCAAAAATGGCATTGACTGGCATTTTGGAACATTGGAACCCGCATGGACTCAAGATTCTCACAGAAATCAGTCAAGTTTGGTGAAAGAAAAATCATTTTGGGGTTTGGAGTTACATTCAGTAATGGGGCATGCGAGAGATCTGCAGAGTGGATGGCAACATAAACAGCCTGAGGTATCAAGACATTTGTGCTGCCCATTACATCACAAACCACAGGAGAGGGCAAATCCTTCAGCAGGATAGCACTCCTTCTCATACTTCAGCCTCCACGTCAAAGTTCCTGAAAGCAAAGAAGATCAAGATGTTCCAGGATTGGCCAGCCCAGTCAAAAGACATGAACATTATTGAGCATGTCTGTGGTAAGATTAAGAAGGAGGCATTGAAAATGAATCCAAAGAATTTTGATGAACTCTGGGAGTCCTGCAAGAACACTTTCTTTGCCATTCCTGATGACTTTATTAATAAGTTATTTGAGTCATTGCAGAGATGTATGGATGCAATCGTCCAAGCTCATGGGAGTCATACACAATATTAATTATTTTTCCACTGCACCATGACTGTATTCTATACTGTACATTATTTCTGTTAAGTGACAAGACTTTTGTCTAAGAAAGGTCAGGCCTTACTGTCCTAATTAAATGATTAAAAATCAAGACATAAAATTAGCGTAATCTATAGGCCTTTGCCTTTTATATAAGCCACTTCTGATACCAAATGATCAACTAGAAGTCAAGTTATTATGTGCTGTTCCTAAAACTTGGATAAGCGACAAGACTTTTGTCAGGTAGTGTATTGTCATCATAGCCAAAATAAATAACAATAACGATACAATGGTAATATCTAGGGAAATGCAAATAGGTAAATTAGTCAATAAGTTAAATGTATTGTACATTAGTGCAACAACAACAAAAATCAATCTTGCCCAAAAATACAAAAAGAACAGAAATAAATTGAGATAGCAAGAGGGTTTAGATGTTTTTTTTGAGCTTCATATAAGTTTGGAACATTCATTCATTCATTTTCTTTTCGGCTTAGTCCCTTTATTAATCTGGGGTCGCCACAGCGGAATGAACCACCAACTTATCCAGCATATGTTTTACGCAGAAGATGTCCTTCCAGCTGCAACCCATCACTGGGAAACATCCACACACTCTCATTTACACACATACACTACGGACAATTTAGCCCTACCCAATTCACCTATACCGCATGTCTTTGGACTTGTGGGGGAAACCGGAGCACCTGGAGGAAACCCACGCGAACACGTGGAGAACATGCAAACTCCACACAGAAATGCCAACTGACCCAGCCGAGGCTCGAACCAGCGACCATCTTGCTGTGAGGTGATCATGCTACCCACTGCGCCACCGTGCAGCCCAAGTTTGGAACAATATTTCATTCATTTTCATTTTGGCTTAGTCCCTTTATTAATCTGGGGTCGCCACAGCGGAATGAACCGCCAACTTATCCAGCATATGTTTTACGCAGCGGATGCCCTTTCAGCTGCAACCCATCACTGGGAAACATCCACACACACTCATGCACACACATACACTACGGACATTTTAGCTTACCCAATTCACCTATACCGCATGTCTTTGGACTTGTGGGGGAAACCGGAGCACCCGGAGGAAACCCACGCCAACACAGGGAGAACATGCAAACTCCACACAGAAACGCCAACTGACCCAGCCGAGGCTTGAACCAGCGACCTTCTTGCTGTGAGGCGAACGTGCTACCCACTGCGCCACCGTGAGGCCCCGTTTGAAACAATAAAAACAAATTAATTTTGTATTAACTATTGTTTTAAATGTAAGAGGTACTGTAAAGTGCTATTTCAGCACATGGTTATGCTATTATAGCATGTGGTAAAACTGGATTGTGAAGGGCTAATAAATTAGACGGGTTTTTGTGCTGCACATGGTGTCAATTACAAAGGTGTTTGACCCCCCTAATTAATGCTTAATCTCCCCTAAAGGACATCAAAACAAGATGAGTTGGGATCCTTTAAAAAGTAGACTCATAGTGTGTTTTTAAAAAGATACCTATGCTTGTCGGCTGATAGCCTGGTGGTCAGTACAGTACATCAGACATACAGTATAATGCAATTGCGAGAGTTTATAGCTGTGGGTGTTCCGAGTTCGAGTGCACCTCTCTCTCTAGTCTTTACAAATTTATATGGGTTGAACATAAAACAATTAAGTTGTCCCAACAAAATCTCAAAAATTGTGTTGCTTTAGCTCGTTTTAAATAAGTAGTTTAAACAAGCAACAATTCTGAGTGTATGATGTTTTATATAGAGATGGTATAATATTACAAAAAAAATTCACAGAATGAGTAGAAAGAGTGAAAACGCTTTGATATAACGATATTGCTGTATTTCTCTGTTGTCTGGCTCAAATATTAAGATCTATTCGGCCATTTTAAATGACTGAAAATCTACAAACCATACAGATCCAAATCCGTATGCACCTAATGTGCTGTGTAATGGGGAATTATAAGAGCTATGGTCTATAAGATGACTTTTCTATTATCCTTATAAGAGTAGTTCATGCGGAAATAAGCATTCTGTCATATTTTTATTCACCCTCTAGTCATTCCAAACCTGTGTGCATTTTCCTTTGTTCTTATTTGTCTGAACTATCTCTTTACGTTATGTGAAACTGTAGATTGCAGTGGCACATTTCAAAGAATTCAGCTGGGATTAAAAGCATTTTAAAAAGGATTTCACAATTCTATTTGCATCTGTGTGCGGTTCTTTCAAACTGAGCCTTTTCAGTATTTTAAAACAACATTAGCGGCCTGTATGTTCTCTAACGTGCTCTTGAGAATTATTTCCTTTGAACTGGTAAATTTGGTCTGAATTTAGGGCAGCGTAATATGCATACTTTTTATACTGTCGGCCAGACATCACTAATGTAATGGTGGACTTTCTAATCCACCCATATAATCCAGTGGCAAACAAAACAATAAGCAGCACTTGGCATCTACTTAAAAGATTAATCCCCTGCCTGTTTTAAAGTCTTAAAACAGCATAAATGCATGAGCACTCCACCATCAGTTATACCATCAACCGCTTTTAAGCAGATTCGTGCACTTTGCTCTCATTTTTAAGCTCTAGGTCCTGAACAAATCCTAAATGTTGAAATTACACAACGCCTTCACACTGACATAGACTGATTTCATGCAGATGCTGAAATCGACCTCGAAGACGTCTATTGAGACTGAGACACTTGAAAAGCTACTTGAAAAAACAAGCAAGAAATTCCAATCTGCTGTAACTGAGTCATGTAGTCAGAAACAAAGGTAACAAGTACATTCATTAAACCACTTGTAATACTTGGTGGTGGACAGTAATGAAATAACTTTGTTTCATGATTTGTCATGCACTTGTATTTCATTTCATTCTGTCATTCATTTTCCTTCAGCTTAGTCCCTTATTTATCAGGGATCACCACAGCGGAATGAACTGCAAACTATTCCGGTATATGTCTTACACAGCAGATGCCCTTCAAGCTGCAACCCAGTACTGGGAAGCACTCATACACTCTCACATTCATTCACACACACACACACACACACACACACACACACACAGACACACACACACACACAGTCGTGGCCAAACATTTTGAGAATTACATAAATATTGGAAATTGGAAAAGTTGCTGCTTAAGTTTTTATAATAGCAATTTGCATATACTCCCGAATGAAAATTAATTTAATTCTGAAAAAAACTTTCCACTGCATTTCATTGCTTTCATTAAAAGACCTGCTGAGATCATTTCAGTAATCGTCTTGTTCACTCAGGTGAGAAAGTTGACGAGCACAAGGCTGGAGATCATTATGTCAGGCTGATTGGGTTAGAATGGCAGACTTGACATGTTAAAAGGAGGGTGATGCTTGAAATCATTGTTCTTCCATTGTTAACCATGTTGACCTGCAAAAAAATGCATGCAGCCATCATTGCGTTGTATAAAAATGGCTTCACAGGCAAGGATATTGTGGCTACTAAGATTGCACCTAAATCAACAATTTATAGGATCATCAAGAACTTCAAGGAAAGAGGTTCAATTCTTGTTAAGAAGCCAAGAAAGTCTAGCAAGCGACAGGAGAGTGACTTTCTCCTAAAGAGGATTCAGCTGCGGGATCGGAGTGCCACCAGTGCAGAGCTTGCTCAGGAATGGCAGCAGGCAGGTGTGAGCGCATCTGCACGCACAGTGAGGCCAAGACTTTTGGAAGATGGCCTGGTGTCAAGAAGGGCAGCAAAGAAGCCACTTCTCTCAAAAAAAAAACATCAGGGACAGATTGATCTTCTGCAAAAAGTATGTCGAATGGATCTCTGAGGACTGGGGCAAAGTCATATTCTCAGATGAAGCCCCTTTCCGATTGTTTGGGGCATCTGGAAAAAGGCTTGTCTGGAGAAGAAAAGGTGAGCGCTACCATCAGTCCTGTGTCATGCCAACAGTAAAGCATCCTGAGACCATTCATGTGTGGGGTTGCTTCTCATCCAAGGGAGTGGGCTCACTCACAATTTTGCCCAAAAACTCAGCCATGAATCAAGAATGGTACCAAAACACCCTCCAACAGCAACTTCTTCCAAAAATCCAACAACAGTTCGGTGCATTTTCCAGCACGATGGAGCACCGTGCCATAAGGCAAAAGTAATATCTAAGTGGCTCGGGGACCAAAACGTTGAAATTTTGGGTCCATGGCCTGGAAACCCCCAGATCGTAATCCCATTGAGAACTTGTAGTCAATCCTCAAGTGTCGGGTGGACAAACAAAAACCCACTAATTCTGACAAACTCCAAGAAGTGATTATGAAAGAATGGGTTGCTGTCAGTCAGGATTTGCCCAGAAGTTGAGAGCATGCCCAGTCTTTGCATAAATGTCATGTAATTGTCGATAAAAGCCTTTAAAACGTATGAAGTGCTTGTAATTACATTTCAGTACATCACAAAAACAACTGAAACAAAGATTTAAAAGTAGTTTAGCAGCAAACTTTGTGAAAACTAATATTTGTGTGATTCTCAAAACTTTTGGCCATGACTGTACACTATGGCCAATTTAGTTAATTAAATTCACTTATAGAACATCTCTTTGGACTGTGGGGGAAACTGGAGCACCCAGAGGAAACCCATGCAAAAACGGGGAAAACATGCAAACTCCACACAGAAATGCCAACTGACCCAGCCGGGACTCAAACCAGTGACCTTCTTGCTGTAAGGCGACAGTGCTAACCAGTGAGCCACCGTGTCGCCCCTTTGTATTTAATTTGAGTTATTTTAGCTTGGAAAATTATTACTATTACTACTCCAGTTTTCCCCACAGTACAAAGACATGCAGTATAGGTGAATTGGTCATAGTGTATGAGTGTGTGTGTGTGTGTGTGTGTGAATGAGAGAGTGTATGGGTGTTTCCCAGTTCTGGGTTGTGGCTGGAAGGGCATCTGCCACATAAAACATATGCCAGAGTAATTCATTCCACTGTGGCGACCCCTGATTAATCAGCGACTGAGCTTAGGGATAGTGAGTGATTACTTTTTCTTTACTACATTCCAATATTATAAAATGTAGAAATATTCACCTAAACTGAGACATGATAACAGTGACCAGTTCATGAACAACTTTATTATTTTTCAAGTAAACTTTTAATCATTTTTCAACTGCACTGAACACTTCATTTGGGAATTGAACAGGTTCATTAGCATCTGTTCTTAAAGTCAACAACTCACTGATTTAAATCATCTGTCAAATGACAGATCAGAATTTTTATTCCAGAGGAAATAATTAGCAAAATATATATTTTGGCAGGTGTGATTGACATACAAAACAGGTGCATCTAGAAGTAAAAACACTTTTAACATTTACTAAAACTGGCGCAGTGGGTAGCACGTTCGCCTCACAACAAGAAGGTCGCTGGTTCAAGCCGCAGCTGGGTCAGTTGGCATTTCTGTGTGGAGTTTGCATGTTGCATGTTTGCATGTTGGCGTGGGTTTCCTCCGGGTGCTCCGGTTTCCCCCACAAGTCCAAAGACATGCACTATAGGTGAATTGGGTAGGCTAAATTGTCCGTAGTGTATTTGTGTGAATGAGAGTGTGTGGATGTTTCCCAGTGATGGGTTGCAGCTGGAAGGGTATCCGCCGCGTAAAACATATGCTGGATAAGTTGGCGGTTCATTCCGCTGTGGCGACCCCAGATTAATAAAGGGACTAAGGCGAAAAGAAAATGAATGAATGAATGAATAAAACTTGTAACAACTTTGTGAATGAGTATCTGTGAGTACAGCCCCAGTCTTCCCATATGCTGATAAAATGTCTCATAGGTTTTTCTCAATTGCTTTGGTACATTTCTCAGATCAGAAATGAAATTATCTAAACTGATTGTTTAACCTTCACATAATCACCATAAGAGCAATATCTCATTATTTTCATCAAACTGACAATGCATTAGAATGTTCATGCAATCGTCTACTGTTTCTTACATTCTCGATATCATCTTGATGAAAATATTCTATTAAGTTACAATTTTTGTTAATGACCAGAAATGTCCCTAAAACATCTTAAGATTAGTTCTGAGGTGCTCAGCTCAGGTCCTGGAGAGCCACAGTCCTGCAGAGTTTCGCTCCAACCCTAATCTGGCACAGGAGCAAGCCGGTCAAAATCTAAGGATTACTAGAAAGCTACAGGATAGTAAATTGTTATCAAGGCTGGATCAAATCTCGGTCTGTGGGATCAAAACTCAGACTGCAAGACTGTGGCTCTTAAGGACTGGAGTTAGTCACACCTGTATTAGTTCTTTGCATGTGCATGAACATTTTTTTAACCTGTTATTATAATCTGTCAAGCATATTTTCTATACACTTCTTTAGTCTTTAGTTATACATCTATATTACACATTCAATTGGTAAGCTTATATCCACAGAGGCAAGTCCTGATTTTCTAGAGTTAGACATGTTCCTAGGTCAACATATTTTGTTGATCTAGAAAATCACTTCTTTCCAAACATTTAATTTATTTTTATTTCTGTAGCGCTTTTACAATGTAGATAGTCAAAGCAGCTTAACATAGAAGTTGTGAACTCAGAGTTGAAGTTCAGTTTAGTTCATTTCAGTGTGGTTTAATTTTCACTGCTGTAAGTCGAAACACTGAAGAGCAAATCCGTCAATCCATAAAGATGAATTGAATTGAATACAATAGTCCACATACATTTTCAGTCTTATAGTGCTGATATGCTCATTGACAAATGCTTACTTTAAAAAAATGAACTATGGATTCTGAGCAAGCTAGATGCTTTTATTGGTAATTCAATGTGTGGTGATTTTTTTTTGTGTGGGAATTGTTTTGATTGAATGATTCGAGAAATGTAATAAACCAACCGAGAAAACATTCATTAATGATTTATGCAAGCAATATACTGTACTTTACAAAATGTAGGGTGTTTGCATGTACGTAAAGGCACAGTAAGTAAGAATTTCTTTCATAAAAATATCCAAAAAACCCTAGAACAGTGTCGTGTGTCAGCATGCTGATGACACTCGGTTTCACAGCTCTCGGTTCACAGAGCAGCATTATAACAGAACCATATAATGTATTTATAAAACAGCACTGTTTCTTCCCCACATGATCATGACCGGAAGAACCGGAAGCAGTGGACTGTGACATAATAAAAGCTCTGCTGCTTTCGTGTCAGTTCAAGCTCGTCTCTCATCAGTAATTGCTTCAGTGCTGTCGATGGCTTCCAGTCTTACTTGCTTTATACTACCATGATAATACGTTTTGAATACTTTAGCTTATCCATGAATGTGACTTTTGCAGGAATCCTGTAGGGTGTAATGAAAATGACAACTCTCAAGACCTATGAGTATTGTGAATATGTACATACTGTGCCCTTTATGCCAGCAACCATATAAAAAATATAATATATTAAAGCAACACAAGGCTCATTGGGAATATGTGCCCAGAGCTACATTTTTGGCAGCTTTGAAAAATGTGCCCGGGCTACGTCTGGCTGGATTTTGTTTGTAAAACAGACACTACAACAACTTCTGTTCCTTTTCGCAATATTGCTGACCACTTTCCTCCATATGGACGGCTTCTCTGGCGTGACCAGTTTGCTCTGTAGCTTGCCTCATATGGTGTCAAATTTGGTGGGATGCAGAGCAGACTGGGTTTCTAGTTTGGTGAAAAATGGTTCCAGATACAGTGACGGCTTTTTCTTCTAGTTTGCTTTTGAAAACACTATTTAGGGTTCATTTATGTTTAGGGAAGGTGGTGGGTCAGTCTATAGCAAGCTTATAGATGCACGACAAGCTGACCAGCTTCTCATAAACATGCGCAAGAAGGGTATTGAGATTAGCAGAAATGTACACAGCGGCCTCTGATGCATTTACAAGAAGGGCATGCAAATGGCACGTATGAGAAAACGTACCCCAGTAACGTATTTGAAAAATGTACTAGGTCTCTAGTGGATATGTAAATACAAAAACTGCAAGCAGACGTAGCCCCAGACACATATTTCGCCCTTACCAAAGATGTAGCCCTGTGCATGTATCTCCAATGAGCCTGGGTTGATATTAAAACTAGTTTCATTATAAAGTTAAATGATTTACTAAATGGAAACTACTGTACAAACAGTTAGAGACCACCCCCACCCAAAACAAAACAAAACAAAAACAAACAAACCTATAAAAAAAAAAACTGTGCACTGGAAGACAGACCCACAGTGTAACTCGGCAATCGATCACAGAGTCGTTTGGCTTTGCCAACAGCTCTTCTGTGACTAAAAGTGCACTTCGACTATCATAACAGTACATTTTCTATCAGCCCACATGTGAAGAACAATTGCAGTCAGTAAGCAGTGGCATCAGACAAATGGTGTCAAATCTCATTGCAGAAAAATTGCTTTGGGTTTATCAATATCAGATAAAAGAGGGCAATGAGGGATTTTGCTCGAGTTGAGACTGATATTGCAAAAGGCAGTTGAGTATCGAACGGACTGTCTGCCTGAGCCAGGGGTAAATAGTGATTAATGGGCGATGGAGGAAGGTTTCGCAAAGAACTGTGAGTGCCTGCAATCTGACTCTTCCCTTTTTGGGGGGGCAGTGGGGTGGGCGAATCTGTTCAAGCAACTCAGTCGATTTTAACAAGAGAAATTATTAATTTAGTGATGAGAATAGAGTATGTCATGAATATGTTATGACTTTCTGAACTAATCCGGCATATTGATTAGCAGTCTCAGCAAGTAAATAAGCTTTAAACGTCTCAGATTATATCAGGCAACATTGACTGAACTGGCTCAAAGCTTGAAAAAACCAGGAGAAAAATGTCAACTTGAAGACATTGGTTACATATTTTAAATGCCATAGTTCAATTTTTAACCACGTCATCTTCCAAGATCGTTGTTCAAAAATGTATTAAGGTAATTTTCTAGTCTGCAGCCTAGAGAGTTTTTTTTTTCCGAAAAAAATTTCTGGGGAGAAATTCTCATAAAAGAAATAGCTTTGAGAATAAGCAATACGCTTTTATATTTAAAGTAAATTTCTGAATGCTTTCACCTTTACAGCAGAGGTAAATAAATATTAATTAAGATTAATTAAATTGAAACTGTGACTTCACAGGTTCTCAGCAAATGCTGATGTCAAGGCCATGCAATAATGATTTTGCGACAGCAACATTAAACAAAAAAAAGCACAGTATTGCTGTCCACTATCTACAAGAAAGAAAAAAGCAGATAAAAGCAGACCACTAAACAAACCTCAAGCACACCAATCACACTCGTTAAATAATGCAAAACCTACTACTTCATTTTTAGAGTGGGTTTATTTTGAAAGCCAATTTCTTTAAAAGCTATTAAACATTTTAAAGCTTTGTTAGAGAGGGAAGCATTTGGTGACAACATGCCCTGATATTCCAAGTATTCTAACTTATAATATATTAAAATTATATAATCATACAACCACCTCCACCTCCTTTTTTTCATTTGTTACGATTGCAGTTTTTGGCTTAAACTATGTCATCATTACTGACTTTTCTATGGCGAGTGTTATGTATTCTACTTTATATTAGGTCTGTTAAGCACAAAATTGTTGTAGTACAAAAAAGTGCTGATTGCAAGTTATGATCAGGCATAAATGTCAGTCACAATGCTCAAACTGTTTAATCCATGTAACAACAGTGGAACCCAATTTTAAAGATATTATGGACAAGGAGAAAATGACAGCCAGCCTGCAGATACACCAATCACCATAACGGTTTCAAACATAACCGACAAAATTAAATAACCCGCCTTGAATTCAGAGTAAAACTGGGGTATTTTTGCGAGACATTATAGTTAAATCTGTAATTAAGGTTATGGCGTTTATTAAAACAATTACAGTTAAACATGCAATCTATGTAAGCTTTCCATCGATGCATGTTTGTTACGATGTGACAATATTTATCTATGATAAAACTATTTGAAAGTCTATGATCTTAGTGTTATAAAACTAAATGCTGAGAAAATCACCCATTGAAGTGCTTGGCAATGCACATTACTAATCAAAATTTACATATTTACAGTTGGACATT
Organism: Danio choprae; assembly: GCA_903798125.1. NCBI lineage: Eukaryota > Metazoa > Chordata > Actinopteri > Cypriniformes > Danionidae > Danio > Danio choprae. Next base: position 183,129 of record CAIGQW010055679.1, on the reverse strand, counting down.
CAAAAACAATGAACATAATAGAACATGATCTTTATTATTCTAATGGATTTTGGCATAAAATAACAAGTCAATCAATTTTAAAACTTTTGTTATTTCCTAAAATATACTCATGCAACATATGATATAGATTTGTCCATTTAGCAATCGGGAACAGATAATTAAACTGGAATAGATAAACGATCAGCGTTTACCTTGTGCTCAATGATGCTGCTGTATCCCTGCAGTGCTGGATGCGCGCGGGCCACTCTGGTGGGCTCCACTGTCTCACCTGAAGCGCCCTTAGACGCGCTGGCTGCTGTAGTGCTATTATTATTGTAGCTGACGTTATACACGAACAACAGACTGGTGCACATGGTGATGGCGAGAAACACGGCTACTCCATGACGCTGGAAAACACGGGGGCAAAAGTTTAAATCCCCCACACAGCGCAAGGTCATAAATCATGCCATGCCCTCACCGCAGTCAATTATAGATCACACTTCCATGCTCAAATAATTAATTAGATTGTGACAGAGAAGATAAGAACTTTAAGTTCTGGCCAAATGTTTCTGTCTAAAAGTAAAGCATCATTAGAACGTTTTTGCAACTGAAATATTGCATTAAACAAATTATGTCTATATCGTATAATAACAATAAAAAAGTTAACACAGAAAGGCACTTATATTTCAATTAATGCTTTTTAAATAGTATCGCATTAAAATACCAATTGTAATGGTTTACACCATTAGCATCATATTTTTTTATTAACAACACATTCTT
>CAIGQW010055679.1:168802-182270 GCA_903798125.1 Danio choprae | reverse complement strand
TTATTATTATTATTATTATTATTATATATATTAGTTGTTGTTGTTGTTGTTGTTGTTTATAGTCTTCTTTCATTTAGCATGTGAAAGCAACAGAGAGCCGCAGTACTTCAATAATGCTGCACAACAGAGACTCGAGACATTCAAACAGTTTTCACAATACTTACCATCGGAGTCTTCATCCTGAAGCCGGCTGAAATATTCCCGGGATGTGCGCATGAAGATCCACTTCTTTTCCCAGATTGTTGCTACTTCATCAGATTATGTCGACATCAAATTGCCGCGCTCCGCTCGCGCTGGGATATGGCAGTGTGTGTGCTGTGCTGACGGACTGAACCCATTCTTGAGAGCGGCCGGTGAGATAGCGCACGGTCCTAAAGAGCATTGGGTTTGCGTGTGACATCTCTGAGTTAAATAAATGATGCTACGTACTTGATAAAGTCATATGTCAACTCCCCTGTAAACCCCAGTCCCCCCACCCCTTTAGAATACAGTGGATTAATGATTAAAAAAGCGTATATGCCCTATACATGACATAACATTGTATATATTATTTGCTATTCATCAACATTTCTCTCCAGGAGGAAAAAAACAAGCTGGGAATATTGTTAACAATGTAACTCGTCACGTTTGCCAATTCAGTGAATCATTGCTAATAATTTGTTTGTAGCGAGAAAAACTTTTTGTTAAATGTATGCATTTGATAAATGTTAATTGTATGTATCTACCCATGATAATAATAAGCCATGCAGAGGCATTCATCTGAGAAATCTGGCCAGTGGGCCTCACGGTGGCGCAGTGGATAGCACGTTCGCCTCACAGCAAGAAGGTCGCTGGTTCGAGCCTCGGCTGGGTCAGTTGGCGTTTCTGTGTGGAGTTTGCATGTTCTCCCCGTGTTGGCGTGGGTTTCCTCCGGGTGCTCCGGTTTCCCCCACAAGTCCAAAGACATGCGATATAGGTGAATTGGATAAGCTAAATTGTCCATAGTGTATGAGTGTGAATGGGTGTGTATGGATGTTTCCCAGAGATGGGTTGCAGCTGGAAGGGCATCCGCTGCGTAAAACATATGCTGGATAAGTTGGCGGTTCATTCCGCTGTGGCGACCCCAGATTAATAAAGGGACTAAGCCGAAAATGAAAATGAATGAATGAATGAAAATCTGGCCAGTGAAGCATGTCCTCGTCTGATTGACTCATCAGGCACAGGAAACAAAGTTATGCAAAAAAGTCTGCAATATAAAAATATTCAAATATCGCATTACCAAGTGTATATATATAGGCTACCATGATGTATCTAAATTTTATATGAATACCATATTTCATGCTTTGACATATATTACATTTCTTTAGCCAGTAGTTTGGATGCTAAATACAAGTTTGTCTTCATATTCTGTTCTTTAAAATGTATTTCTAAGTTATACATGCCAAACACGAGCAGTGTTTGTTCATTCATTCATTCATTCATTCATTCATTCATTCATTCATTCATTCATTCATGCAATTTCTTTTCGGCTTAGTCCCTTTATTAATCAGGGGTCACCACAGCAGAATGAACCGCCAACTTACCCAGCATATGTTTTATGCAGCGCATACCCTTCCAGCTGCAACCCATCACTGGGAAACATCCATACACACTCATTCACACTCATACACTACGGACAATTTGGCTTACCCAATTCACCTATACAGTATGTCTTTGGAATTGTGGGGGAAACCAGAACACCCGGAGGAAACCCACGCGAACACAGGGAGAACATGCAAACTCCACACAGAAATGCCAACTGAGCCAGCCGAGACTTGAACCAGCGACCTTCTTGCTGTGAGGCGATCATGCTACCCACTGCACCACCGTGCTGCTCTTAGTATGCATTAATAATTATAAATATATTGTAATTATATATAATTAATAATTATAAATATATTGTAATTATATATAATTAATAATTAGCATCAACAGGACCATATTTACTTTTAAGTTGCATGTTTTTGGACGGTGGGAGGAAACCGGTGGAAACCCACGTGAGCACGGGGAGACTGTGTAAACTCCACACAGAAACGTTGGCTGGCTTGGTAAGGACTAGAACCAGTGACGTTCTTGCTGTGAGGCAACAGTGCTAACCACTGGGCCACGGTGCCGCCCATCTAGGAAAGGAGGAGTAGGGGTGGAAGGGGGGATTCTTCAAAACGAAGATGTCTGTGATATGGAACGTAGGGTATTTATAGTGGCTTAGGAATCGTCTGATTGGTGAATCATAAATTGGATAATGCGGGACCAGCAAGCAATCATAAGCACGTGATCCTCTCAAAATTAGTTTATAAATAAACTTCACTTATAGACTCCTCTGAATTGGGAGAATAAGACATTTGTCAGAGTTGTAAGGAGATGTTTTCAATGCTATAGCATTGAGGTTATCTTTGATGAACATTTAAACGAGATACTACACAGCCACACACTCAATCTATGATAAACCACAATATTAAAAACAAAAACACAATGGCAATTTTAATTAAACATTTTTAGTTTATACAAATTTTCTTTTATTTGAAAATATACCAGGTTACTTTTGTAACACTGAGTCTGAGATGCTTTCTTGTAGTCTACATTAAATGCTTCTACCTGGGCCAGTGTCTTGCAAGTCTGAAAACATCCCACTTCAGTTGGCCAACAACTAAGCTTCAGGTCAGATGACATAGCAAATGCAATTAAAAGACTATAAAAAGAGAACTAATAAAATACCCAGATTCTAATTGTCTCCATGAAAATGGTCAGGCATTATGGAATATGTTTCATTCTCAGGGAACCAGGTTGCATCCCGAAACACAGACTTAGCTGATTAACAAAGCAGTTCCTTTATTACCCCATCATATTCTAACCATAGATTTTACTCTGTGATGACCATATCAGCTTCTAAAAGAGTTTCACAAATCATCTGCTTGGTGGAATGGAAGGCCAGATCTGTGGCCTGACAGATTAATGCTCCGTATCTAGCTCGATACATACAGTAACAAAATCCAGCTCAAACTCTATACAGATCTGATCAGAATCACACTATCATGACACCTGATATTGTAGCATCAAATAACTAAATAAAAGCAAAGAAAGAAAAAACATAAGCACCTGAACATTCAGTATAAATACAGTCAAGCCTGAAATTATTCATAGCACTGGCAAATTCTGACTTAAAGTTACTTTTATTCAACCAGCAAGGTTTTTCTTTTGACCGCAAATGACACAGGCTTCTCCCAAAAGATAATAAGAAGATGTGGAAGATGGTGGAAGAAACTATTTCACAGCTTTTATTTTAAAAGAAGTGGCATGTCCAAAATTATTTATACACTTTGCAAGTGTATGGGAAACAGTCTATAGGAAAATCCATAATTCTACACAATTCCAAATAGTCCAAGTTGGGTTTCACGGACGGAAGAATTCTGGTCTTCTGTTTTATGGTCAGATGAAAGAAAAGTTGCATTGTTTGGCCACAATGATGTAGCCTTCATTTGGCCTAAAAAAGGAGAAGCCTTCAACCCTATAAGAACACTATTCCCACTGTCAAACTTGGTGGTGGGAACCTAATGTTTTTGGGGGGTGTTTTTCAGCCGGTGGACAAAGGGAACCTAATCACAGTAAATGGCACCATGAAAAACGGAGCAATACATCAAAATTCTCAACATCAGGCAGTCTGTAAAGGAACTTGGCCTTGGGAACCAGTGGACATTTCAGTACATCAACAACCCTAAACACCCAGCAAATATGGTGAAGAAATGGTTAGCAGACAAAAACATTAACATGCTGCAATGGCCCAGCCAGAGTCCTGACTTAAATCCAATTGAGAATCTGTGTTTTATATATATATATATATATATATATATATATATATATATATATACATATATATATATATATATATATTACACCCCTAATTCATATATATTAGGGGTGTAATGATATTTGTATTTGACACACGGGGCTCACGGCTCGGTTCATGCACTCCCATGACTCATAGTCCATTCAGATGTGTAGTCAGTGGAGTTTGATAAAAAAGACCACAGCAGTTTAACAACTTTGCAGCCATTCACAAAGATTGTGTCTTTGAAACAGAAAACATGAAATGCAGCACTCAGAAATGGTTCCGCCATGTTGCCGTTGCCAACTTGCTACTGTAAAAGAAGCATGACCCTTGTCCTGTCTTCAAGTTCCTTTGATTGATCCACTGCTCTGTAACTAACATTAATGAGGGCTGCTGCATGTAAAAGCAAAAAATGTTTTATCTTCACATGGCGACTAAAAAATGTATGTGTTAAAAATGTTCTCATGTGTGAAGTGCTGCAGAAGACACGAGTGTATAATGGCCAAGCACGTCCACCAACCACATTTACATAGAAAAACAATGGAAAAATCTCATCCATTGCACACGTAAGTCAATATGAGTCCTTTCTTTACACACACGCACAAGACAGTTGTTGTCCGCTGCACCCGCTGTTATGATGGACACAGTGCTAGAACTTTCACCAAAAGAGATTTCAATTTTGAAGCTTACTGAATCTTAAATTTAATATACAATTATTGTTCATCTGTTGTTTTTATGAGAGGGTTGGAACTCAACCTTTAAAGTTTAATACACATCTCCTAATTATAAAGTTTTATTTTTCATTATTCTATTTATTTGTACTTTTGCATCAGAAGAAGCTATTTAGTTTGGTAACTGACTGTGACAAAACCCTTCAGTCTGTTCAAAATAAGAGAAAAAAAAAACATGCACTGGAGATTTGTTGCTTATCCTTGTTGTACCCGTATCAAACAGTGACCCCAAAACTGAGGTTAGATTAGAAAAATTGTAGGTTAACAATTTGATTTTTTTAGCTTAGCTCAGATCCAGTTTGTTTACATGGAGAGAGGTGGGGATTATGTGCTGTACTGCAACCCACAGCGGGGAGCTCGAAATCTGTTGGTGTCACTTTTCAGAATGTGTAGTTCAGCGCTTCAGCAGTGCCAGTTCTCGACATTTGGAGGTCCCCTGACACTTCTTCTCCTCCTCTGCACCCCTTCTCCCCTACACATTTTTTAAATATATAAATAAACAAATAAAGAAAGTCATCAATAACTACTATATAAGAAATATGCTGGGAGAGTTTTCTGTTAATGTTGATTAAAGCAAGTCCACTAATTCATTCCTGACTCATTGTGGAGTGCAGGTAATTTTTCACAAGTCTCTATTTTGAGAAACTTCTCTAACCAGCTGTTTTAGTTTGGCAGAGGAACTGGAATTCTGAGAGAAAATCAGAGGTTTCAATATATCTCCTTTGATTGCTTCTGTTGAAGATTCTTGACGTAATGGTGGAAGGTTAAGGATCTTGCCATTTCCATTCCAGAGATATCTACATGCCCTCCCTTAATGAGTGCCTTTTCAATGCCTCCATAGTTTTTCATCACTGTTCTCTTGGCTTAGTGGCAATATCATTAAAGTTCAAAAGCATACCAAAAGTGTCCCTGACATTTCCATGTTGTGAAACCTCTGTTCAAATGAACAAAGTGCTACATCCACATCCACTGCTGTGTTAAAAAAAAAAAAAAAATTACTTCTGACAAGTCCACAGCTCATCAACAGCTTTATAGAGAACTGCTTCTTTGTATTATGTAGTTCTTTCTGTTTGAGCTCTGCCTCTATGCTCAGTTACTCACAGAGATCATCTGCAGTTCTTTGTAGTACAACAAAGCCAGAGGCCCTGTATGGCCAAAGTGCTGCTTTGGTAGAAGTAATCAGGTTTAGAACCATCATCCAGTTACATAGAGGATGACTGAAAAAGCTTAATGTCACACTATACAAGAGAAAAGGATAAAACGGGCCTCGACTTTAGAAACAGGTGCTGTATATGAAATTGTCCCTATATTATACTATTCCCTACATTAGTCCACTAATATAGACCCCTTAGAAGGAGTGAATGAAAACGAGTGAGTAAATTGTAGGAGAAGGCATGCAGTTTTGTTTTCTCTTTGCTGATTGATAAATCCCTCAGATGGACTAGATTTTAAACTTCTTGGTCAGACACTGTGATAGATATTTAATGCTTAGCAAGCTGACTATTAGTAATTTAAACAAATTATTTTGATTTCTGTTATGCATACAAACATTATTCATATTTTATTTTGAAACTTACACCAAAAGGATTCTGCTGTGGAAGTCACATCGTGTGATCACACATGGAAATTCATTCAGGGCGTAAACTCTCACAGTGCATTTTCTTACTGTTGAGTTTACATGGGTTGTACTTTTGTTATTGGAATGCATTGTAGGATTGAGTGCACTTGAGTGCAGTCTACTATGGTTTTAGACACCCTTGGAATTGGGTATGGCACCACTTTGACACCACTTGGTGATTTTGGATACAGCCAGGCTCTGACAAACTCTACTTCTACAAATGCTTCTCTGATTTGGGCAGCCTGGAACTTGACAGCCTAAACACTTTGTATACTGCTCTCCAACTTTGTGTCACTCCATGATTTAGGAGTAAGGCTCACACATTTTTTTAAATAGGCCATTTCTGAGTGGCTCATGAAAAGAAGCTTCTGCAGCAGCAGCATCCAGAATCAGGTTTAACGATTCACATGGGACAAACCATGGGAATCTTGGGTTATTTTCAAGCAGCCTGGCTTGTATGCCTTGCTTCCTGCCCTTCATATTAGAGCCGTTGTCATATGACTGACCTCGTCAATCTATGAAGTCAAACCGAAGGTCTATTTAGGATTACTGTTAATAAATGTTTGCCAGTAAGGGGGGGGGGGGGGGGTGTTCAATTAACTGCTTGTCAGATTCAGTAGCTCATTTTGTATATTTGTTCATTTTTTCAGTAGTATATGTGTGTACATACATTTTTTTTTATTTCTGCCAAGTGTTCTTGTATGACATTTCTTTTAGAAAAAGCCTATTATCAGGACCATTCAGCTTGCCTGGGGTTCACCTAAATCCAAGATTCCTGCCAGGAAGAGACTGTATAATTGCTGACAGTACTCTGACAACATTACTTTTCTTCCTCCGAGAGGGTCATCTGTCTCTTATCTATAATTTGACCAATGTAGACTGCAATTCCCTCATCTTCATGGTGCTTTTATTTTCAGAACCGTTCTCATGGCTACTCAAAAGGTTGTGGACGTTCTTCCAGTATTTAAATCCTCCTTTAACAAGCTTAATTAATTGGATAGAGAAAAGTTTGGAGTCGTAGCTGAACACAGCATAATTAACTTGTGAATATGACAACTGTGATCTTTGGATTTTTTCAACATTTTGTATTTTTCTATAAAACAGGCTAGGCCTGCACAATATTGGAAAAAAACTGACATTGCGATTTTTTTTTCTCAGATACATATTGTGATATATTGAATATACTTTCACCAGATTAAGTGAATGCCTCTGTTTGGAAAGGAATTAATTGGAATTATTTTGCAAAGGAATGCATATGCATAAAATATAATAAACCAACCACAAGCATTGACAAATACAGTGAAGACACAAATAAATAAAATTTTATTTTATGGTTTTCTGAGAGTCTGGCAAATAATCAAATGTAAAATAACACTGTATAGTCTTCCTCGTATACATAAATACAATTAATCTTTAAGTTATAAACATTATAATTTCTTGCCCGGCTGGGTCATTTGGCGTTTCTGTGTGGAATTCTGTGTGGGACAGAAAAAAAATGTAAAGTGAAGGTCTGTGTGTTCTTTACTCTTGTGCCCGCATTCTCCACCAGTGTCCCAGAGTTAAAAATCACATGACAAGAGTGCTCAAAAAAGGCCCCAGAGGGTGGATTTATTTAAAATGAGGTGATAAAAGTTAGTTAAAAGAAATCGAGTTCTATTCCTGGCTCGGGGTCTTTTTTTATATGGACCACAGACATGATTCAACCTGCCCTAGAGGAACCCTCAATGAACCAAGCAGACCAAAGAGATGGAAGAGTGTCAAGAGACATGGTTTGTCAAAAATGAATTGTTTGCACTGAAACACTGTTCATTTTTTAATTTCCTAAATTAAAAGAAGTTGTCTTTTTTTCTTTTTTTTTTTTTTTTTTGCTTTATGTACAGACTGTTCAATGAGCAACAGGTAATTTTCACATACAGTTCTCACCTTAAGGCAGTGGTTCTCAATTCTGGTCCTCAGGAATTAATTCGGTCCAATTAATTCATTCTGACTGTGATTCAGACTGTGGGCGAAACTGGAGCCTCACTCTAATTAATTATTATTTCTTTTCTTATCTATTTCAGTAACACTTTACAATAAGTTTGTATTAGATAATGTTAGTTAATGCATGTACTAACATGAACAAATAATGAACATTGCATTTATTACAGTATTTATTCATGTTAGTTAATGTTAGTTAAGTAAAATACAGTTTTTCATTGTTAGTTTATGTTAACTCACCGTGCATTAACTAATGTAACAAGCATGGATTTTAATAAGACATTAGAAAATGATCAATAAATGATATACATCGGTCATAGTTAGTTCATGTTAGTAAATAAATTTATTTCTATTTCTTTTCAGATTTTTTTTTTCTCCTTCGCTGATGCAGCTTTATTGCTTTTTTTTCATTTAAATCAAAACTTCACCTCTGTAAAGCATTCTGTCCTTTTTTCAACTCTGGAGGGGGGAGCTTTCTTGGTTGTGCCGAAATTGTGCTGAATTTTATTTTCATTGTAAATTATAAATAAAAACATTTCAATAAATATAAAATGCATTTTATAGTATTAATATACTAATGATTCACATCCATTCATTATCTTGTATTCATTATTAGCTTATAGAGCTTATAAGCAACAAACCATCATGTTCCATATTAATCTGGCAAAATATTACTCTACAATTCTTTACTGCACACCAGATACAAGACACAAAGAACAAATTTCAAAGCCAGAGATTAACAAATACCTTTAGGCTATATGGTCTTGGAAACCACTGGATTGAATCTGTCAAATACGATATTGGACAGGCTCCAGGAACTTCAGATTTCTTTTCAAAATTGCAGAATGGTGCAACTATGAATTGGAAACGCCAAGGTGATTAAACACGCGTGAGCACATTCAATGAATCTTGTGATGGCAGATGCAACAAAGGTGCCAAAGGATCCTGTTGGCTAATTTGATTATGTGCAGAAACTCTTCACATTCTTTTCAGGATCTACACAGTAATGGAGCGTCTTGTTAAAGCATGTCCAATTCACATTGAGGTTCTGGAGTGAGGTAAGATAGAAAAGTAGGCTGCAAAGCATTACAGCTGTCAGATACCAAGTGAAGATCAGAGATGCTCTCATTGAAGTAAGGCAAACTGTGAATGATCCCATTGCCAAAGTAGAGGTTCAGGTCCTGGCAGAAGAAGTGGGTTCACTCAGGTTTTTTGATAAGCAGTGTTGTATGGTTTGACAACCTAAGAAATATTACCCAGGTGATCAAGATGCTGCAGTCTAAATCAATGCAAATGGATGTTGCAGTTCAACTTATTGAAAGTGCAAAACATTCTCTCCCAAACAGATAGTCTTGATTTGCAAAAGGTCAATCAATTGCAAAGGAACTCTATGAGACCTTAAGGTTGTACTCACACTAAGCATGATTGTCTTGAAATGTGCCTAGACGCGATTTTCCTCCCTCCCCTCTCTCACTCACATTGCATTGCACACTCACTTCATCGATGATGCGACTGTTCAATTTAACAGAAGAGAAGCACTCACACTCCATGCAATGGAGATTGCTTTAGTTATATTCATTCATTCATTTTCTTTTCGGCTTAGTCCCTTTATTAATCTGGGGTCGCCAACTTATCCAGCATATGTTTTACGCAGCGGATGCCCTTCTAGCTGCAACCCATCACTGGGAAACACCCATACACTCATACACACACATACACTACAGACAATTTAGCTTACTCAATTCACCTATACTGCATGTTTTTGGACTTGTGGGGGAAACCGGAGCACCCGGAGGAAACCCACGCGAACACGGGGAGAACATGCAAACTCCACACAGAAATGCCAACTGACCCAGCTGGGGCTCGAACCAGTGACCTTCTTGCTGTGAGGCGATTGTGCTACCCACTGCGTCACCATGCTGCCTTTAGTTATATTGTTTTGTATTATTTTAAGTCGTTTGGGATGCAGTGACATACAATTAAATCTTTTGCTGAAAAGATCCACCACTTTTGACGCTCATAATGGTTCATGAAAGTCATTGTGCTGCACATATTAGGAGGTTTTCTGAAGGTGGCAGCTGTTGTGCAGCAGGGGGTTTGTATCTTTAATAAACTATGACAGTTTGCGTTCATTGAAAAGTAAGAATGATTAATAAATTCATATGAAAAAGTCCCTTAAAAGTGATGTTGGGTCTTCAGTTTCGCGCTTAGGCATGCTTTGCACTCACACTACAAGCATACTGCGCCAAAGCCCAACCGAACCGCGCTCTGGCACATCTATTGCAACTGGGCCAGGGCTGGCCTACTGAACCGCACCTGGGCCCGATTACTTGTTAAACGAACCGGGAAATGGGGGTCAAACATGCCTGGGCACGGTTCGGATAGCCTACTGTGAGTACACCAATAGAGCCTGAGCTTATAGTGAAGCGACTGAGGAGTATGAAAAGGAATATTGCCTATGAGACTGTAGGTGATTCCATCAGCGATGCTCTCAAAAAAGATTTGAAGAGCTCCTTGATTTCAGCCAAGTTCAAGGGATGTCAAAAGAGATTTTACAGAAACACTGTATTGAGGTAGAGAAAACTCAGGAGAAGCAGGTTCAGATATTGATGTTCAATAATTTCATGCTATAATTTCTTCATGACAAAGCTCATCAAAACTTACTTGTGCTCAATCTATGGTACAAGAGTGCTTGAGTGGATTGGCATTAATGAGCATCAACTCCAAATTAGCAGATTATCATATGATGAGCTAATTGATGACTGTTGTCAGAAAAAGCAGGACTGTCCCTTTGTAAATGTTTGAAATTAGGAATGCTCCTGCAGAAGACATGTCAGTGTTTATTTTTGTTGTACAGTATTATTTTATAATTTAAAAAAATTATTTAATATTTAAGTATAATTTTCATTGTATTTCTTACCTTTTGCACATGTTTGAAATAAAGAATGCTCCTACAGAAGACCAGTGTAAGGGTTGATTTTACTCAAACTTAAATGTCCCCTTCAAGAAAACAATAAAAGCTTTGGAATCTGAAGAAGAGGACATGCGAGATAATGCTCAGGTTAGACTTTGACACATTCTTGTCCTCTTCCCTGACCTTTCCTTCCCATCTGGTATTGATAAATACTCAGAAATGACTGGTAATGAGGTTTGTTCCCCTATCTTTGATAATTTTAGATTTAATCCCAAACAGATGAGTAAATGTTTAAGTCAATGGTTAACTTTAACAGAACCATTCATTGCTTTCAAAGGGTACTTATAGAGAAAGACCGGACCAGACCAGACCGGCCCAGCCCATAGTGAAGAACTCATGTACTCACTATGTATAATTTGGATTTGCATCTATACTCTTAGGCTTATCTTTGAGTAACTGACATTGTGCATTTATTTCTGAATTGGCTTTTATTGTTTTTTTATTGTTTTTATCATTCATTAATTTTCCCTCAGCTTAGTCCCTTATTTATCAGGGGTCACCACAGCGGAATGAACCGCCAACTATTCCGGCATATGTTTTACACAGCGGATGCCCTTGCAGTTGCAACCCAGTACTGGGAAACCACCATACACTCTCTTTTTCACACACCCATACACTACGGTCAATTTAGTTTCTGTTGGGGAAACCAGAGCACTAGGAAGAAACCTATGGAAACACACGGAGAACATGCAAACTCTACACAGAAATGCCAACTGGCTCAGCCAGAACTCGAACCAGCGACCTTCTTGCTGCATACACTTTTATCTGGAAAACAAAGTGTTAAGTTTTGATTCATTCTGAATTCTCCTGAAACCTTTATATCCAGTAGATTATGTGGAGTCTGTGATGTCTCTATGCTGTGACGTGATTTATTTTTATTCGACTGTACAGAGCAGGAGGCAGCATGAAGACCTTTTAATTTGTTTAATCACTGATATTAGCAAGTTGTATGGAGACAGGCCCAGGTCAGGCAGACCCCGTAAGACAAAGGTTCAAAAGGAACCGCGTGTTGGTTAGACAGTCAAGGGCCAACCGTTTTACAACTGCAGCAGAGCTACACAATAACTGGTTTCCAGAAACCCCTGTATCTACAGAAACAGTTTGTCAAATTCTCTCACGCAGTGGTCTCAATGACCCAATTAGTTCTCAGAAACCAGCATTAAACAGAAGACAATAAAAAAAAAAATGTGTTGCATTTGCCAAGGCCCACAGCTTGCAGGAAGGATGGACTGTGGAAAAGTAGCAGGAGGTCTATTTTTTGGATGAATCATCTGTTGAACTGCAACCCAATCATAGCAAATACTGCAAAAGACCTATTGGAACCCGCATGGACCCAAGATTCACACAGAAACAGTCAAGTTTGGTGGAGGAAAAATCATGGTTTGGGGTTACATTCAGTAAGGGGGTGTGCGAGAGATCTGCAGAGTGGATGGCAACATCAACAGTATGAAGTACAATACATTCTTGCTGCCCATTACATTACAAACCACAGGAGAGGACAAATTCTTCAGCAGGATAGCACTCCTTCTCATACTTCAGCCTCCACATCAAAGTTCCTGAAAGCAAAGAAGGTCAAGGTGCTGCAGAATTGGCCCGCCCAATCACCAGATATAAATATTATAGAGCATGTCTTGGGTAAGATGAAGAAGGAGGCATTGAAGATGAAACCAAAGAATCCTGATGAACTCTGGGAGTCCTGCAAGAACGCTTTCTTTGCCATTCCAGACGACTTCATTAATAAGTTATTTGAGTCATTGCAGAGATGAATGGATGTAGTCCTCCAAGCTCATGGGAGACATACACAATATTAATTATTTTTCCACTGCAACATTACTGTATTTTCTGTACTGTACATCATTTCTGTTTACAAAGTCTGACGATTCTGTCCTAATAAAACAATAAAAAATCAAGACATGATACGATTTTATTTTAGTAAAATAAGCATAGCGGCCTCACGGTGGTGCAGTGGATAGCACGTTCGCCTCACAGCAAGAAGGTCGCTGGTTCAAGCCTCGACTGGGTCAGTTGGCGTTTCTGTGTGGAGTTTGCATGTTCTCCCCGTGTTGGCGTGGGTTTCCTCCGGGTGCTCCGGTTTCCCCCACAAGTCCAAAGACATGCAGTACAGGTAAATTGGGTAAGCTGTAAATTGTCCGTAGTGTACGAGTGTGAATGGGTGTGCATGGATGTTTCCCAGAGATGGGTTGCAGCTGGAAGGGCATCCGCTGTGTAAAACATATGCTGGATAAGTTGGCGGTTCATTCCGCTGTGGCGACCCCAGGTTAATAAAGGGACTAAGCCGAAATGAAAATGAATGAATGAATGAA
>CAIGQW010055679.1:91261-152046 GCA_903798125.1 Danio choprae | reverse complement strand
ACTGTGTGAACGATATCCTTGTCTCTGCCTTCTGTGATCCGTGACAGAGAAGAGGTAACACAGCTTGAAGCACTGTAAATTACTTTTTGGAGGGTTGGGTGAGACTGGACCATTGGATGATGTTGAGAGTTGAACATCCAATTTTTTTGACTGAAGTATTTTATTTTATCCATAAAAAGATTGTGAAGTCATCTCTAATAACCTGTGATGGGATATTGTGTTTGGATGTCAACTGATTATTTGTTAATCTAGCCACTGTGTTGAATAAAAAGCTTGGATTGTTCTGGTTATTTTCCATGTGTTTGAGAAGATGCTTGGCTGCGTTTAAAGCATGTCTATAGATGGACTTCTTTGAATTCAATGTACAATTTACTTATTTGGGTCCATGAGTATGATATTTATACCATTATGCAGAGCTAACAATACAAAATAATTAAGCATAAGACCATTTCTTTGAGTCACATATTACTATAGATTGCTGCAACTCACCACCACATCCAGCTTGATTCAAGTTCAGGGGAGCTGTTACAAGGAGGAGGATTAGGATGATTCTAGGAGCGGTAGAACCAATACTGTGGCATATGATTTTGGTATTTAAAAGGCCTCTTAACACAACAATCTATTAGTATGCACACTGGTGTATAATGAATGCACCCAAAAGACCATATGTGTCCCCTTAAGACACGCTGAAGCTGTTTTGAACAGCTGTTTTGAAGCTGTTTTAACATAAAAGAGAAATGATCTCATTTACTCAGCCCATGGTATCCACTGGAAGTAGCATTTTTCTAAAAATCTGTTTTTGTCATTGCAGTTGAACAGCATTCATAAAAAGATACAAATATTTTTTTTAAATCACAGAGCAACAAATAAATCTGCTCTAGTGACGTATGTTGATTCAAGGTTTTCGCAGCATTGCAACAGTTTTCTGTGAGGAATTGATTGAAATGTATACTGTAGTGATGTAAATATGCATTATCACAGGTTTATGAAATGAGTGTTGCAATAACATCCCATGTGTCCTATTTCATTCACAAATAGAGTTTTTTTTTCTCGAGTTCAATGATCCTGTCACTGTTTGTGTGTGCCGGTGTGTGAAACTCATGACTCACTCAGTGAATGAATCAATGGATTATTCATTCGTTCATTTTCTTTTTGGCTTAGTCCCTTTATTAATCTGGGGTTGCTACAGCGGAATGAACCGCCAACTTATCCAGCATATGTTTTACGCAGCGGATGCCCTTCCAGCTGCAACCCATCACTGGGAAACATCCATACACACTCATTCACACTCATACACTATGGACAATTTAGCTTACCCAATTCACCTATACCGCATGTCTTTGGACTTGTGGGGGAAACCGGAGCACCCGGAGGAAACCCACGCGAACACGGGGAGAACATGCAAACTCCACACAGAAACGCCAACTGACCCAGCCGGGGCTCGAACCAGCGACCTTCTTGCTGTGAGGTGATTGGGCTACCCACTGCGCCACCGTGCTGCCCTTGAATCAATGGATTAATTAATAATAAATTCATGTTCTGGTTTTAGCTAGACCTTATCTATGAACTGTCCCCTCTGTATCAGAAATAATCACAGTAACCACTGATGCCTTGTGTGAAGAAGATTTGAGACTGAAAGTGGAGGTGAGATTTGAAGCCAGAAGGTGAACTTTAGAATCCACACTTTATCGTTGTTAGTGATAATAAGATATGTGTGCTGAAAGTATTTGTAAATTGCTAATGTATTTATATTGTGTAGTTCTCTTAATTTACGGTCTAAAATTGATAAGACTCATTTTATTATGTTGAAACGTATTACCTTGTCCAGCTTATAAGACATTACAAATGTGTTTCATTAGTGTCTGTTTATGAGAAAGACAGTGGTGTTAATTACTTGTTCTGTTTACAGTGTATAATTATTTGGGTAACACTTTACAATGACAGTACATGAATAATGATGTATTAATATGTAAACTAAACATTGCTTTCTTATGAATTAATGATGAGTTAAGGCGCGCGCTAATCATGAACTAACTTTAACTACAACATGAGTCACATGAGTTCATGTGTGAATAACGGCTACCTTAATTACTTGTTAGTTCATGTTGTTAACTAATGTATTAATTAACGTTTAAGATACATGTAGCCAACATGAACTTGTGAGCTCTTAATGTATTATTATGTCATGACTTTACTTGAAGGGGCACATCACCATTAACTCATCCTTAACTACTCCTGTGTTTAAACTGTTGATGTTGACAGAACACTTTTTTATTGTTATTCAGTGTAAACGGACTAGATGGACATGCATAAGGAGTTCATGAGTATTTCAGAATAGGTTAATGATGATGTGCCCCTCCAAGTAATGTCATGATAGAATTATACATTAACAAATCATGAGTTCATGATGATTAAATTAAGCATAAACTAATGTGTTAATTAATACATTAATTAAAAAACAATCATGTACTAACAAGTAATTAATGTAGCCGTTATTCACACATGAACTCACGTGACTCATGTTGTCGGTAAAGTTAGTTCATGATTAGCGAATGCATTAATTCAACATTAGTTCATAATAAAATAATGTTTACTTTACATATTAATACATCATTATTCATGTACTGTTATTGTAAAGTGTTACCATTATTTGCATATAGTTAGGAATGCATGAGTTCAGTAATTTTAATAAACTGTTCAAATTAACTTTTTTTTTGTCTAATGTTTACTGATATTGATTGTTGCTACATGTGGCAAGAATATATGATCATTTGGGGATGGGACCTTCAGGCCTGGAGTACAATTTAGTCTGGAGGCCAAGGTCAAGCGCCCCTGTAATTTCAGTAATACAGAGTGTATCAAGACCATTTTCTGTTAGTATTTCATTTACAAAAGCTGCCTTAGGTATGATGTTTTTCTGGTTTGATCGTGACCTGATTGTTTCTAAGGCCTATAATCAATTTTCTTCAAGATCTCATCTAGCATCCTGGAGATGTTGTCTGACAGGAGTTCAGCTCCAGGGCTTGCAGGGGTGCAAACCATCAGCACAGAACAGCCAAGGACGCTCCCAGAACACATTTCAGTTATTAATAAATATCAGTTTCTGTTTTTCACACCATGATAATAACCATTCATTTAGAGTGAACAATCCATTAAACCTTTTGTGCAGGGTTGCCAATCCACGGTTTTCTCATGGAATTGATGTAGATTTAACCACTTGACGTGAGTTGTTAATAAATTACAAGGCTTAAAGGTTTGAAATACTGCAGGAATTATACTTAAGAAATATGTTATTATACCAAGTTTATATTCTACCAGTAATAAAAACTGCTAAGATGACGAAACAGAGTAAGCACACTTTTGTTATGTGCAGGGGCACTAGACTGTGTTCGCGTGCCTGTTTTCATTTCTATGGTAACAGGTTGGCAGGGCTCTCCTGGATTCTTAATAAATAATAACGGCTACAGTATATGTAATCTAAAGAAAGTCAGTGGATTTACAATTTAATTAAGATCTCGAATGCTTATTTTAGATTTTAAAAAATATTCAAATTTTAAATTCATTTCAGACGTTTAGGGTTAACTTCTCCTGGACATCACTAGAAACACATTCCAGTTGTGCTGTCAATTTAAGGTAATATGATTTTTTTCATGATAATCATTAAAATTACTAATATGCAGTTATTTCAAAAGAAACCATTTGTAATGCATAGAGTGATGTCAAATATGTATTTGATTGTGTTGCACACACAGAAGAGGTGAAGTTTTCTGGTGGCACTATAATATTGTTTTTTATTGTTGTCACACTGCACAATCTGTAACAAATAAAACACACACAATGAGAAGATACTGTGAACAGTGTGTCAGTGCTGGCAGTGTGATATCATGAATATGTGAAACCGATAAACACAAAAAGACACAATTAATCAATATACAATGGCAATGGATAGACACTATGAGTCACTGCATTTCTCTACAAAAAAATACAAATGACCACCGATTAATAGCAGCTATAAAACTCTTATTGCATAAACAATAAACACAGTAACATTAACTAGTTATTTTCTAACATTTTGATGTGACATTATGAGTCTCAAACTGTAAACTCCCACTAAATAAATGTTATATTAATTTATATGTATATTTATACAATCACGCACGGCCTCTGTCACCGTGATCTCCACATCATCCATCTTACCTGTAACCCTCTCACAAGACTAAAGAATTCTTTGTTAAGCTGATTTCCAGTGTGAATATGAGGCGAATATGAGCCAAGGAATATGAGGTGAATATGAGCCAGGGAATTCCTCTGGTGGAGCACGCTATTGCGGTCAATCTTTGCCCACAAGGTGCCTCCACCTGGAGAGGTCCACCCGAACTCCCTTCCAAAGCGTGCAAGTTATCTAAGTCTCTCACGGCCAGAGCCTACATCGCTGCGGGTTAGGTTGCATCCGCCCTGCACGCTATGGCCACCTATTAATGCTACCAAGCGGAGAAGTTGGCTGAGCTGCAGGAGGGTGGTTCTTCCCCAGGCTTGATGCATGAGCTCCGCACGACAACTAATTATGCTCTCATGACCACCAAATCGGCTGCTCGTGCCTTGGGGAAGACAATGGTCACATTAGTGGTCCAGGAGCGCCACCTCTGGCTAAACCTGGCAGATATGAGAGATGTTGACAAAGCTCGCTTTTTTAACGTCCCATATCCCAGGCTGGCCTGTTTGACGACACCGTCGAGGACTTTACCCAGGAGTTCTCAGCGGTGAAGGAGCAGTCCAAGGCGATGGGAGAGGTCATCTATCAACTGCTCTCCCCGCGACGGCATCCTCCCGTGGCTCCAACATCTGCTCCGCTTCCGCTGCCCGCTCCACCGACCAAGCGACAATGTTAAACCACCCGCGGGACTGTGATGCCCGTGCCTCAGGGCGCCATTAAGTCTGGTAAGAGGACTGCGAAGAGTCCCTGAGATGGGCCACCTGGAGAAGAGGGGACCTGCTCTTTCCTCGGTGGAGGGCCGAGGACCACAAACACCAATATCATCTCCACTGTTGCCCTCTGGGCTGGTGGTGACCAAATTTTCAATAAAAGAGGTTTTCTCTCCCTCTGGGTGTGCAAACCCGAACCTTGCCAGTCTGGGACGGTCCGCCTTCCAGCTCGCAGTGCCGGACTCCCTCGCCTCATGGCTTCCAGAGTGCAAGAGAACGGACTCCTTTCTCTCACTCCAGCCTCATCGCGGGATCCAGGGAGGAAGGTAAGAGACATTCTCTTATTTTCTGCTCTTCCTCAGGTCACTCTGCTTCTCGGGGTGAGCACTGATGGTGCCATTAGCGTGAGCTCTGCCAGCCTGGTTAGCACTGCCCAGCCCATCGCGGTGGCTCATACAGATGATCGGACTCGGCTATGCGATACAGTTCACCATTCACCCTCCCAAGTTCACGGGTGTCCATTTCAAGAGGGTCAGCCCCATGAGTGCCCCTGTCTTGCGAGAGGAGATTGCTGTCCTCCTGGCGAAGGATGCAATCGAGCAGGTCCCTCCAGCTAAGATGAACTGCGGGTTTTACAGCCCGTATTTCAACGTGCCCAAAAAGAACAGGGGGTTAAGATCAATCCTAGAACTGCGCAGACTGAACCATCATTTACACAAAATGCTGTTCAGGATGCTCAAGCAGAAACGCATACTCCATGGCGTCCGTCCTCGGGATTGGTTTGCAGCACTAGACCTGAAGGACACGTATTTTCATGTCTCCATTCTTCCACGCCACTGTCCATTTCTCCAGTTTGCGTTCGAAGGTTAAGCATGGCAATACAAGGTCCTCCCCTTCGGGCTCTTCCTGTCTCTGCAGGTTTTCACCAAGCTTGCGGAGGGTGCCCTAGCACCTCTCCAGGCTTGCGAGCATTCACATACTCAATTATCTTGACGTCTGACTAATATTAGCTTCAATTGATCAATTGATTATGCACAGGGACAAGGTGATTTGGCACCTCGACCCGTTGGGGCTTCAGGTCAACGAGAGAAGAGCAAACTTTGCCCCGTGCAGAGAATCTCTTATCTCGGGGTGGAGCTGGACTGGATCGACATGGTCACGCGCCTCTTGTTGGAGCGCGCCAGGCTGGTGCTTTCCTGTCTTAATATTAATTAGGCTAATATTAAGTCCCACCTTGGTTGTAATTTCTACATTAGTAGATGCATCTATGCACTTTTTGTTAGATAGAATTAGTCTATAGTTTAACACATAACTCTGGAGCTGCTCAACAGCTTTTCTACTATTGAGCAGAATGCTTCTCTGCTTTCCTTTCTGTTCAGATCTGGGCAAATCACCACAGATGTGGTTTAATCTTCCACTGAGGTGCTGCTGATAATGGAGCTCTTTGGAATGTAATGCAAATGCATCAGTTTACCTTGGTAACGCAAGTTTAATATAAACAGCGATATGGATGATGAACAGATATTTCAGTTTTGGGGGGTTTTATCTTCATTCATTCATTTTCCTTAGGCTTAGTCTCTATTTCAAAGGTCGCCACAGCAGAATGAACCGCCAACTATTCCGGATGTTTTACACAGCGGATGCCCTTCCAGCCTCAACCCAGTACTGGGAAAGGTGTTTTATCTTATATTTACTTTTTTATATAACAGAAAAAAGAAATAGCACATTTCTGCTTAGCCTGTTACACACACATACACATTATACCAGCATGGCTCAGAATTCCTGGCTGTGAACAGTTTGTAACCATGTCACTATGTACCAGGCTAATGTGGAAATACAACTGGAACTCTGACACTTAAGCTGGAACAATTGTCATTTGACAAGGGACCTACTCAATTTGTTAAACTATTTTTTTTTTTTGGTTTTTGACAACTGAAGTATGATTCATTTGTATTTATTATATATTATCTCGGGCAATGTGGTGGCGCAGTGGGTAGCACAATCGCCTCACAGCAAGAAGGTCACTGGTTCGAGCCTCGGCTGGGTCAGTTGGCGTTTCTGTGTTGAGTTTGCATGTTCTCCCTGTGATCGTGTGGGTTTCCTCCGGGTGCTCCGGTTTCCTTCACAAGTCCAAATACGTGGTATAGGTGAACTGGGTAAACTAAGTTGTCCGTAGTGTATGTGTGTGAATGAGTGTGTATGGATGTTTCCCAGTGATGGGTTCCGGCTGAAAGGGCATCCGCTGCATTAAAAAATATGCTGGATAAGTTGGCGGTTCATTCCGCTGTGGCGACCCCAGATTAATAAAGGGACTAAGCTGAAAAGAAAATGAATAAATGAATAAATTATCACAACACATGTTTTAAATATATTGTTAATGGGATTTTGTTTTTTTTTTCAAATGTACTATTCAAAAGAAGAGCAATATGTCCTTAAAAATATTCTTTTTTTCTACACTTTTTCCTTGCTGAGTTTGGTTAGAGCTGATGATTGTCCTGTGCTCAGAGCAGAGCTTTAATTATATTGCTCCCTGAGGCATGATGGAGCTGGAATCTAGTTTCAGGGGTGACTACGCTACAGGAGCACTGAGACTCCCAGCACTTATGCCTGGCTGACTTATACACACCAGCCCTTGTAGACATGTTGCCCTGATCCACATAAGACAAAAAGGGAACAAATAAAAAGGGAAAAGACAACTGCACCTTGTTTTCTTTTTTTTTATTTAACTATTCATGACATTCCCCGTTAAAGATTTGCTGTAGCATAATTCCTATATCTGATCTGGTGGTAAACAGGAGCTGTTTTCTTTATTAGTGGCATGTATTAACGTTAACATGCTTCTTGCAACATCTTTATACATTTTAATAAGTAGAGTGACATCAAATGCAGCCGTCCTCTATTCATCGTCTAAGAAATAGAGACACGTCCAAAGAGACAGAGTGCCTGACTTCAAAGCAAACTTAGAAGTGCTGGCTAATGCTAACAGTAAGTTCAGTAAGAATGTTATTCACATTAGCACTAATGATGTCTGACTTTGTCAGTTGGCGATCACTTAAAATAATATTAAAGAGGGCTGGAGCTTGTAAAGATGATGTCAGACAAAGTAATTTGCTCTGGCTCCTTCACACTTAATGTGGTGACAAAATATATAACAGACTCTTGTCACTAAATGGCTGGATTTCAGGAATACTGATCTATTCTTGAGAAGCAGCTAAAGCTACGCAGTACACGCAGAGTGCTCAACCAAACCTCTAGCTTTTGCTGACTTTTATCTGTATGACTGACATGGAGTATTTCAATCTGTTTCAACATTATATTGATAAAATGTGAGATTTCACTGGCCAATCAGTTGCATAGAATTTATCATTGTTTGGCATCGCAACCCACCATTTATTTTCCGTCGTCTTAGTCTCTATTTCAGAGGTCACCACAGCGGAATGAACCGCCAACTATTCCGGCATATGTTTTATGCAGCGGATGCCCTTTCAGCCACAACCCAATACTGGGAAACGCCCACACACTCTCTCACACACACACACACACACACACACACACACAACGGCCAATTTAGTTTATTCAATTCTGTGGGAGAAACTGGAGCATCCGGAGAAACCCACGCAAACACAGGGAGAACATGCAAACTCCACACAGAAATGCCAACTGTTCCAGCCGGGACTCAAACCAGCGACCTGCTTGCTGTGAGGTCACAGTGCTAACCACTGAGCCACCGTGTCACCCGCAACCCACCATTATCAATGTAAAATGTATTCCAACAAATATCTATACATATGAAAAGTGACACTAGTGTATTTAACCAATGCTCATCAACAACAACACACTAATAAACACTGCTCTGCACGTGAAGGATGATGATTTGATTTTAAACATCTGAGTGAACTGAAACTGGCATATACTAACTGTAACCAAAACAAACACAACTTTTAAAAATTACTTACATCTCTCAGACGAATGAATTAAAATCCTTTAAATGCAATTCTGATGTGAGTCCAGCTACAAATTGTCCAATCTCATAAAGCAGGCGGGTACATTTCTTTGCTTGTGCGCATGATATTGCCACTCTGCTGCTCTGTTGCCTGGCTGCCAGTTTCTCCATAGCTGGCTTTTGAACACACAAGCAAGTTTTTTCCTGGGTATTATCTTCATATATAAGACAAATCCATTTCACTGTTGCCTCTTCTGAAGCAGGGATTCTGTGTAAGGGCACCTGTGATCTTCTAAAGTTACATCCGAACACACAGCAGACTGCATGCAGGTGAAGTCCATAGTTTGCTTAGAGCTGGGCATCTGTGAAGAAGATTATGTATAAACTGGCACGAAGTTTAAAATGGTCAATTATGGCACATAATGGGACAGGGTAAAGTACACCCTGAGAGTTTATAAAAAAAAAACAAGCTGTCTGTTTTAATTTAAGTCTGAGCTGGCAAACACAGAAGAAATCTAAACACAAAGAAATCACCTTTTATATTGTCACACTAAATTGGTATTGATAGAATTAAAATTCTTCAGCACAGCAATCTCAAATCATTATCTATTCTTGTGTATATCAAGGCCTTGTGCTGCCAAGGTTATAAAAACACTTCTTTTTACAAATATTGATAAAATGATTGCTTCTTCTGCTGAAGATTGAGGAGGTGATGGAACATTTATAATGGTTAGCTGTATCACAATCCTGCTTACTGCAATTTACTTACAATAATGACAGCTGACTGTCTTATTTTGCTCATCAGCTATAAAACAAACTTTATCTTTCTACAAGTCCAGGAACAAAAATGACACATTGGAGAAACTGTGTAACTTGAAATGTCCCCATAATGAAATATGATGTTATCTGAGTGTTTCTTTGAGCTGTTGCCTATTCTCCTGCAAATCTCAGTCAGCCAGCATGTTCCTCATTAAAATTTGATTGGAGGTGCTTTGGTCTTTGACATCAGAGAGAGCGCTAAGCTGATTGATATTGTGGAAAGGAGGCATTAGTGTGATTAGAACTCTACTACTTAATAGCCTCCATCATTTAAATTGGCACTCATGCAGAAATATGTTTAACTTCTGTCACATTGGGGTTAATGACAATTCATTTTAGCTAAGAAATCTGATTAAAATATCAATTATCAATTACATCATAATTTGTTATAATTTTAACGATGGTGTTTATGCTACCTGATTTTAATAACCTAAAATGATCACAATCTTTGATCACCATCACGTTGAGTACTTTGGATAAAAGCAGAAGTTTGCAAATAGCCTGTTGTGCTATAGTATGAAATAGCAACCTCATAGCAATTACTCTGGTAAGACCATGCAGCAACCTCCTGCTTAACTCAGCTAATTCTAGACACTGAAGTTTGTACATAGGTTGTTTATGTAACGCCAGTTTGGCGGATGGTGACAGAACGAGACGGAGATGGAGATGGAGAGACATTACAAAAACGGGTTTATTAACACTTACGGGAAACATACACTGGATGCGGGAAGACAGGACGAGACCCACACGAACCAAAATACCGGACAACAATGGACACAGACGAAAGGGTATATATGGGTGACAGATTGATTACACAGATGACACAGAAAGGATGAACACAGGTGGAACAGATTAACAATGACGGTGGCGGGAGAAAGACAAGGCATGTGACGACAACAAACGATGACGCGGACGAACACTGACAGTTTACGCATGACGTCATTGATGACGTGCAAAATTCAGATGGAGGGCAGGAAGTGATTCTTCTACATAGGAATCGCTATCAGAACATCACAATGTTTCTGTTTTATGTTGTTTATAATTGTTTATATCGGCCAAAATACGAAATGCTGAACAGCTTTTATAGAGTTCCAAAGGTTTTTGCTCATAAAGGGGGGAAAGTTCAAGAAACTGGCTAAAAAAAACGGAAGAAAAGGTGGCATGTAATAAACGTTTTTTTCAATACGTCCATGTGTACAAGCTTTTTTGAAAGCGATAATTCATTTGACAGCACTAATAAAGATTATATACAGGCCTAGCTATGTGTATTATATGATAATTCATTCATTCATTCATTTTCATTTCGGCTTAGTCCCTTTATTAATCTGGGGTCGCCACAGCGGAATGAACCGCCAACTTATCCAGCATATGTTTTACGCAGCGGATGCCCTTCCAGCTGCAACCCATCTCTGGGAAACATCCATACACACCCATTCACACTCATTCACTACGGACAATTTAGCCTACCCAATTCACCTATACCGCATGTCTTTGGACTTGTGGGGGAAACCGGAGAACCCGGAGGAAACCCACGCCAACACGGGGAGAACAAGCAAACTCCACACAGAAACGCCAACTGACCCAGCCGAGGCTCGAACCAGCGACCTTCTTGCTGTGAGGTGAACGTGCTATCCACTGCGCCACCGTGAGGCCCCTTATATGATAATATGTTATTTAAAAAATAGGATACAAATACAACCACACATAAATGACTTACTCTGCCATGCAATTGCTGCAATATCTCCGTCTTGTTTTGCAAAAATTCATGTCTTTACTGGCATTTCGGCAGATTAAACAACCGTAACATCGAGATGTGCAGCCCACGTCCCTCCTCTTTGTCCATTTTTGTTACATAGGAGTGATGCGCCATGATAACTTGCTGACAAGATGGCAACAGTTGGCTCTGCCTACTTGTAGCTTAATATTTTATTAATGCTTCAAATTTGAAGCTTCATTTGTACTAATCGGAAAGCTATGGGTGATGTCACAGACACTACATCCATATTCTCTCTTGTGAAAGCTTAATACGACATATTTACAATACACATTTCCTCATAAACTCATAAGGTCATTATTGCCAGCAGCTGAATGGACTCTTATAGCTGCAAGTAAAATCGGCTATTTATCAACTAAAAACAGACCACCAGAGTTGCATTGAACCCAGAGGCATTGGCTCTGAGAGAGTGTGTATTTGGTTCATGTAATTCCACCTTTAAAATGGAATTTTTATATTTTTATCTTAGGCAATGAAAAGATATAATATTGATACGGAAGAACTCATTTACAGTAAATATTGTGCAGGTGAATGTGATTGCACAGAGACTGCTTCATAGTATCTTTAAAGCAATCTGTTGCAGTAGAGAGGGAGCAGCAGTTAATTGGGTTGTGGCAAGAAAAATACAGCTGATACGATTCAAGTCCCCTGTCAGAAAAAAACCTTGATTCACAGGATTTGTTTTTTCAGAACATTAACCGCTAAAGAATGCAACCAAGCAACAATCCCCAAATACAAACCATTATAATGTTTTCTTGCCCTGCTAAAGACCACTGGTTTTACTTCTGTGTAATTATTTGTTCATAGTAAGAAGTTTCGTTGTGAAAGTTGGCTTGAAACAAAAGTTTCCTTGCTATTGTGACATACATTATGTATCTAAAGGGGCTTTCACACCAGGTTATGGGGACAGCACAATCAAGCATGACATTAAACTAAATCAATAGATGAGGTATGAGGGCACCATGATTAAATCTTTGTTTCTGTTCTCTTGTTTCTGGGACATACCTTCAGTGCACAGGAGCTTGTACTACAAATAACACACACATACACACGCACACACACACACACACACACACGTAAATGTACAGGTACTGGTCATATAATTAGAATATCTTCTCTTGTCATCAAAATTATCAAAATTAAAAGAAATAAATACTTGAAATATATCAGTATGTGTGGAATGAATATATGCATTATACAAGTTTCACTTCTTGAATGGAATTAGTAAAATAAATAGATATTGTAATTATATGACCAGCACCTGTACAACCCAAATTCTGAAAAAAAGTTATAAATATTATGAATAAGAATATTGTCACGGTCACACGGATGGGTTCGTCAGACCACTGAGAGAGTACGGCTCCAACTCCTACGTCTGCCGCATCGACTTCGACGATGAATGGCCGTGTAGGATCGGGGTGTTTAAGGATGGGAGCAGAGGTGAATTTGCTCTTAAGGAGCTGGAAGGCGCGATCGGCGTCTGAGCTCCAGGTGATGGTACGTCGTCCATCTTTAAGCAGAGATGACAAGGGGGAAGAGACCAGACTGTAATTCTTTATAAATCAACGGTAGAAGTTGGCAAATCCCAGGAACCGTTGGAGTTCCTTAACCGTTTGGGGCTCTTTACACTTAGTCACAGCTTCTACCTTGACGTGTTCCATCTGAAGACGTCTAGGTAGGAGTGGTAGGTGGATGGGATACGTAGAGTGAGGTCCGTGGTGGGGTGTTCCATGATGGTAGAGTGAAGGGGAAGGGATGGTCGGGTAGGAGGAGTCTGGTTTGCCGGTGGGTGATGAGCGTGATCCTTACAGGCGTCGCTCCATCCCAGGATCTCTCCCGTGCTCCATTTGATGATGGGTTGATGCTGGATCAGCCAGGGTCGACCCAACACCACATCCACATTGGCCCTGGGTAACACCAGCAGGTAGAGTTTTTCGTAGTGATGAGGAGGAGTGAAGAGTGTAACCTGGCGGGTTTGTCGGGTGATTCTGCCATCGCTCAATGGTGAGTCCTGTATGGTATAGATTTGATACCGGGTCTCGTTTGCCACTGTGGGGATGCGATGTTTTGAGACGAACTTGGAGGATATTAAGTTCCCGGCCACTCTGGAGTCCACCAGGACATTGATGGGTAAAGTACAAGAGTTTATGGTTAGAGTGGCTTGAATATGAGGGATATTACAAACGGATGGAGTGATGGAAAAGGCACTCACCATTGGACGAGGCGGACGAACGGGACAGCCTGAGAGGAGATGAGAGGCTTCTCCACAGTATAGACACAGCTGATGTTGAATTCGTCAGTTACAACAACAGTCAATAATGAAAATAGGAACTTCCCTTGCAGTCGAGCAAACAGGTAACAGGTGTTAGCTTCGATGATGGATAGTTCGTAGAAGGCTTGGCAGAAGATCAGGATGAGCACAAGGACAGTACGACCATGCAATAATGATTCCAGCCGACGAGTGAACAGGAAGGGTGAGTATAAGTAGTGTGGTGGTGATGGCTGGAGCAGGTGAGTGTGGTTAGTGCACAGGTGTGATCAGTAATCTGGTGATTGTGTACGGTGTGTAGTGGATGGAGAGTGAGAATGGTGACTGGGGCTGAAGGAACGTGCAGAGGGTGTGACAAATATGTGATTTGCTTTTATTTAGTGTATGAGTGTGAGAGTGTATGAGTGTTTCCCAGTACTAGGTTGCAGCTGGAAGGGCATCTGCTGCGTAAAACATATGCCGGAATAGTTGGCAGTTCATTCCACTGTGGTGACCCCTGATAAATAAGGGACTAAGCCAAAGGAAAATGAATTAATGAATGAATGAATGAATCAATCAATCAATCAATTGAATGAATGAATGAATATTAGTAATGGTATTCTAAGGGAGGTCTTTATGTAACACCTCGTTGCTGGTTCACATGATGAGACGGAACACAGAATTAAACAAAAGACGGATTTATTTACAAAACACTTATGGGTTACAAAACTGGATACACTCAACAGGCAGACGGGACAACGACAATGAGACGAGACAAACCAAAATACACGAAAGGGTATAAATAGATAGGGGGATGATTAAACTAATCGCACACAGGGGATGAAACACAGGTGAAATAAATGAACACAAATGATGGCAGGAAAAGGACAAAGGGAGCACATGATCACAACAAAAAGCACATGGACATGACAGAACACTGACAGAACCCCCCCTTTTTGAAGGCGCGTCCTCGAGCCTTCAACATGAAACAACAGGAGAAGGAGGGTAGAAGGGGAGGGTACAAGGGAGGAGTCTCAGGGAGGAACAGGAAGGGAGCTGGAGCAGGAGGACCCAGGACACAGCCAGAAGGACGGCTCCGGGCGGAGTTGAGGAAGGGAGGGACCATGGAGGAGGAGTGGCTGCCGACTCCAGAGGGAGACGCCGCTGATGGCAGTGGAGCCCAAGGAAGGGACGGAGAGCTGTAGGGCGAAGGTGACGCCGAGGTCTCTGAGGGTGGGGTGAAGCAGGCGGCTCACCCGAGCAAGGCAACGGCGGGGTTCCGGAAGCCTGCGGCGGAGCCAGAGCGACAGAGGACCAAGGCGTAGCTGGAGGAAAGGAGGAGCTCAACGCAGCCGGTAGGACGGTGCAACGATGTGCAGCCAGAGGAGTGGAGTCCAGAGGCATAGGAAGGGCGACGACTGACCAAGGTGGAGCCGGAGGGATGAGGGAGCCTGGCAGAGCTGGTGGGCGGACAGCCCACGACGGAGACAAGGGAGGAGTGAGCCAACGCGGAGCCCTAGGGTCGAATGGCCGAGGTGGAGTCCGCAGCTCGGAGGTGGCAGGAGCTGACGCAGGGCGACACCCTCCAGAGGGCGACGCAGGCAGGTAGCACCCACAAGCGAGCTCCATTTCCGGCGCTAGAGGGCGAGCTGGGGGGCTGGCTGACTGCAGCAGTGCTGGAGCTGGCTGACTGGCTGCAGTTCTGGGGGACTGTGGGAAGCTACTCATGACTCTGGAGCTAGGGTTTTTATCAGGAAAGATAATTAAAAGACTGTCTAGAAACAGTTGGCTATTTCTGTCTGGAAACAGAGGAAGATTATTGCTGTCTGGAAACAGCGGAAGATTAAAATAATAGCCCCAGAAGTCAGTGGCCTCCCAGTGTCCAGCCACTGTCCATCTGCAGAGGGGGGGTGGGCGGGACTCTCGCTGGTCTCGCGGGTTTCCGCCAGGACTCCCCCTTTCGGCGGTGTTGCCGGCTCACACACCTGGTCAGACGGTGTCTCGAGCTCCTCCATCTCAGCGTGATTCCGCTCTGTCGCTCTAGGGGGTGATGGCTCATCAGCTGGGGGTGGCTCTCCATCTGCGGTGGGCTCTGGCAAGCGCTCCCTGCAGGTGGATGCTGTTGCTTGGCTGGTCACTGGGTCGGGAGTGGCACTGACGAGATCTTCCTCCAGGAAGGCGGTGAGTAGCGATCTTTTTCTCGTCAGTGTCCACTCCATATATGCAGCGATGTTGCCCCGAGGACCATCTTCGGATGATCGTGCTCTGCGAGAGATGACCCTGACACTTTACCAGTCTGTTTAAAAGTTTTATCTTCTATAATATCTCTTGCTGGTATGGAAATCCTTGGGTTAGACCCTCTCTAGCTCCTCCTTTTCTTTGACCATAGTCGAATCATGGTCATGTTATTAGCATACTTAAATAGGGTAAATAGATAGATATACATAGAAAATAAAGCAGGTGATATCACACAACCTTGGGGTACTCCAGTGTTCAAAACAACCTTTTCAGATATTGAACCCTGTATAGACACTCTTTGAGGACGATCAGTTAGAAAATCCTTTATCCATAACACTAGTTGTCCATTAATATTAAGCTTTATTTATCGGTCCAATAAAATGTAACCTTCAACAGTATTAAAAGCTAAACTAAAATAAATAATTACAATTCTGGTAAATGCACCAGGGTAAAAAATGTGCTTACTGATCACATGGAGCAAGGTTAAAATATCATCTTCAGTACCTATCTACTAGTACCTATCTTCAGTACCTACTTTTAAACAGACTTGTAAACACTTTAATCAAACTATTACCGTCATGTAGGACTTTTTGATGCATTTTGTGACAGAATATTCCATACACACAAATGTTTGACACTATTCTCTGCACCTACCGCCAGTAAAAGGACACTCACATCGTGAAATGCAGAGGTTTTTTTCCCATTTAGCGGTATCAAATTCCATTAACACAACATTCTTCCATCAGTCCTTACTTCTTACTCGCATACAATAGCTCAGTTTGTCACAGGGGCATGAATGAAATGTTCCTGAATGAAAGTGAAGTGAAACTGCCAAACTGCAGTTAAAGTCAAAAAATTAAAACAAAAACACCCGAAATTACATGAAATTCCGGAGGAACCATGGGTAGCGTGATGATGCAATGACGTTAATCGATCTATGTGCTATAACATTTAAAACGAGATCACGAAAGGAACATTCAAAAAGCAACTTGTGTAAACACCTTAATCATATTATATTATACTTTTTCAGATTAAGGCAAATCATTTGATTACTGATGTCCATGTAGACGTAGTCACTGAGTACACCCACGACCTAAAGAAAGCAAGCCGGAGAATAGAATGGAAATGGAATAAAACAAAACTAGAAGTTTTTCATTTGGCCTTGAAAGAAAGTATACTTAGAAAACTTTAAAGCCTGCCAGATCTGTTTATTTTTCAACTCTAATAAATGAAAAACAAACACAATCCTAGGGTCTTGTTTAATACAGTGACTAATCTAACTAAAAATAAAGCATCAGCAAGTGTTTCTTAGCAGTAATGACTTTATGAATTCCTTTACATGCAAGATTGATGATTCATTCATTCATTAATTTTCTTTTCGGCTTAGTCCCTTTATTAATCTGTGGTCGCCACAGCGGAATGAACTGCCAACTTATCCAGCATATGTTTTACACAGCGGATGCCCTTCCAGCTGCAACCCATCACTGGGAAACAACCATACACACCCATTCACACTCATACTCTACGGACAATTTAGCTTACTCAATTCACCTATAGCGCATGTCTTTGGACTGTGGGGGAAACCGGAGCACCCGGAGGAAACCCACGCAAACACGGGGAGAACATGCAAACTCCACACAGAAATGCTAACTGACCCAGCCGGGGCTCGAACCAGCGACCTTCTTGCTGTGAGGCGATTGTGCTACCCACTGCGCCACCGTGCTGCCAAGATTGATGATATCAGAGATAAAATAAGCACCATGAATCTGTCTCTGATGGCATCGTCCCAATTAGAACACTGTAGATCATTAATGAATATATTTCAGACTTTCTCTGTAGTAGGAGAGGAAGAACTGTCTGAAATTGTAAAATCCTCCAAATCAACAATGTCTATGTTAGATCCTATATTGACCAAATTATTAACACAACTGTTCCCAGAAGTTGAAGAACTGTTCTTAACATTTTGAATTCATCCCTACTTTAGGATATGTGCCTAAAACCTTTAAACTAGCTGTCATTAAGTCTCTTATCAAAGAATCAAAGCTTGATCTCAAAGAATTGGTAAATTATAGACCCATTTGAAACCTGCCTGTTCTATTAAAGATACTAGAAAAAGTACTCTAAAACTCTAAAACTTCTCAATTATGTTCCTTCCTACAGAGAAGCAATATTTGTGAGAAATTCCAATCTGGATTTAGAGCATTTCATAGGACTCTTGAGAGTTAGGAATGATCTGCTCTTATTGTCCGATCATGGGTGCATTTCTAGTTAGTGTTGTTGGACCTAACATTCTCCTTTATAGGTTTGACATGAACTGCATTGGCTTTGTTCAGGTCCTACCTATCTGAACGTTATCAATTTGTGTCAGTTAATGAAGAGGGGTCATACCAATCAAAAATACACTGTGGGGTACCACAAGGCTCAGTTATTGGTCCCTTACTTTTCACATTAAATATGCTACCACAAGGCAATGTCATTAAAAAACATGGAGTTGGTTTCTCTATAAATCTCCTGTTAAACTGATAAATTGTATGAACTCACCAAATTAATAGACCATATTGAACCCTGTAAAAACCTCTCATTATTAAATTCAGATAAAACTGAGGTATTGCTTATTGGACCCAAAAATATCTTGCACAAAAACCTAGAATACTGTCTAACCTTTGATGGATTTTTGGTTCAGTCCTTTCTTCAGTCAAACATTTGGGGTGATTTTTGATAGCAACCTGTCATTTAAAGGGCACATTTAAAGCATTTGTAAAACTTTTTTTTAATCTTAATGTTGCCAAACTTTAACATATGCTATCAATGTCTAATGCGGAAAAGCTTTCATGACCTCTCGTTAAACTATTGTAATGTGTTACTAGGTGATTGCACTGTAAGCCTAATTAACAAACTTCAGCTGGTTCAAAATGCAGCTGCCTAGAGTGCTTTCTAGAACTAAGGAACATGATCATATGACTCCAGTTCTTTCAGCATTGCATTGGCTTCCTCTTCAACATTGTATAGATTTTAAAATCTTATTGACTACCTACAAATGTCTGAATGGCTTAGTTTCCCAGTATTTGAGGGAACTCCTGGTGTATTACAGCCAATCACGTCCACTATGATCAATTAATTCTGGACAATTGATTATTCCTAGAATATCAAAAGTGGCTGTAGGCAGTAGATCCTTTTCATATCTGGCACCTAAACTCTGGGACAGCCTTCCAAGCACATTTAGGGAGGCAAACACACTGTGTCAGTTACTAGGCTTTTTCAGTTACTAGACTTGTCAGTAACTAGACTAAAGACAGATCTCTTTGCATTAGCATAAACACAAACGCATAACTTCAGATTAGAGGGGATTATTGTTGAATATTAGTATTAGACTGTTTTGGTTTTGACTGGTTATTTTCTTTAGTGCCACCCATAGCCAATCTTTCTAAAAAATTAAGTTTATTTCTAAAATTGTAAATAACTCACTGTTTCACCACACCACTTGAAAAAAAAATCACTATTATTTGTACACAAGTTATTGTTGTCCGACCTTACTTTGGAGCACAATTTTCTTTTGAGTTTCTGTTGTGTGCAACCCCACTCCCCTAGAGGAGAGTTGTAACACAAGCAAACATGCAATTAATATAAAATCACACTAACAAGGTCTGCCGCCATTCTTTACTGAATGCTAAGATCACTTCAACTTTTACACATTTAACTTAAACAGTTGGTTTAAAAGTTTAGTCTGAATGAAAATACCTGAAAATTCTCAGACTGCAACTGCAATTTCAGTTTGAGAGGGGTGGAATAATTTGATTGAAAAGCCACATAAACCCTTGATTGAATTGAAAACCAAAATAAAAAGTTATATATGATGAATAATGAATAATGACATCTGACAGATAAGTATTGACATCTGATGCACAGAAGGAGTTGATGTTGTACAATGACCAAGGGTGACTACTTACGGCTTATACAACTGCTCCACTGTCACTGGACTCTACATTAGCTCAACAGCTGCATCAAGTTTGCTGCAGAAAGGTAAAGCCCTTACCCCAGGGCACTGTTAAGTTCAGTAAACAGACAGCAAAGCATCCTTGAGACGAGCCACCCAGAGATGAGGGAGGCTGCTATTTCCCTGGTGGAGGATTGAGGATCATTAATAAAGAGACACATTTCCATCTTGCCACTGGCCTCATAGCCAGTCATACCCAAATTGTCAAAAGCAGTTTCTTCAATCTCTGGGTGTGAATTCTCAAGCGTTCCCAGCAGGAGACACGCTGCTTCTCAGCTTGCAAAACAAGAACATAACTTTGCCTTTTGCCTCAGCATGGAAACCAGGCTGAGCAACTCTCACATTGTCCTGAGATATATGCCATATGACATGGATATATGCCAATGGTATCACTCCCTTCTGAGACAGGTAGTGAACCAGCCAGTGCTGCCTCATTCCATAGATGGTCTTTAACTGTTTTCTTGCTAGTGAAGCATTCCGTTTTTCCACTTACAAAGTCCGCCATGTCAATAGCAAATGTGCCATGGCGCAGCGCAACTCACATTTAAAGGAAATGGGAAATGAGACTTTGATTGGTTTATTGCACTTTATGCTCAAAACACACCCATATTTATTAAAAGAATAAGGACAAACCTCTTAGACCTTCCTTAAAATAGCAAAAGTGGATTCAGACATTAGCTTAGTGCTTTTGCACCATCCAGTTTGGAGATTGTGCTTAGTTAAAATAGAGCCCTAGATATCATCACTTTTGAACATACTCTTTTGAATACTTATGGGCATGGGATGGGACTTTTTACTACTTTATTATTAGGAACATCTTTGTCAAAAGTTTTGTGTGCTTTATTGTCTCCTAACTAGGCTTGAATTTGAAAATAAAATAAAAAGTGTCCATGTGACTACTTATTAAAAAAAGAGTATAATAGAGTATACACAGATGTTAACAAATTACTTAAATGATATTACTTGTTCAGGTTGTTGCTGGGTTTTCTAATCTTGTTAACGTGAACACATAAAGCACATTTCCGCAGCTAAGCCATTTGGCATGGCAACTCAGGAACACAGTCAAATACCACTAGTGTTAAGCCCTTCTGCATGGTAACCCATGCACACATAATGTAGGCACAGACCAATGGTGTTAAGCTGTTTAGCATGGGAGCATAAGCACACCAAATTAGATGCAATCTAACGGTAAATGTGGTGTTATGGCTGATTGAAGCAGCAGCAGTACGTCTTGGAGGTGGATCTGATTGCTTGGGGAGTGTTTAGTCATATGCATTGTTGCCATATGTGTTGATAAATGATAGCAGCAGCACAGAATATACCAAGACTAAATAGTCTATGTTAACATTGCCATATCTATATCTATCACCATGCCAGTCTCTCAGAAATTTGCTATTAAACTCTACATGGTTCAGACTGAATGTTTTTTAACTCAGTCTGCTAGTAATCGCAAGATTATCTACAGTACATAGCACAGCAGATTGATTACTGTCACATTAGCATCTAGTGAACGCTCGGCAATACTTCCACTCTTTGACATTGTTTGTCATTAACAATCTGCAGCACACTTTAAGAAACTTCTTTTCATTCATTCATTTTCTTTTCGGCTTAGTCCCTTTATTAATCTGGGGTTGCCACAGCGCAATGAACCGCCAACTTATCCAGCATATGTTTTACGCAGCGAATGCCCTTCCAGCTGCAACCCATCACTGGGAAACACCCATACACATCACTCATTCACACACATACACTACGGACAATTTAGCTTACCCAATTCACCTGTACCACGTCTTTGGAATTGTGGGGATGTCTTTGGAAACCCGAGCACCCGGAGGAAACCCACGCAAACATGGGGAGAACATGCAAACTCCACACAGAAATGTCAACTGACCCAGCCGGTGCTCGAACCAGCGACCTTCTTGCTGTGAGGCGATTGTGCTACCAACTGCGCCACCGTGCTGCCCAAGAAACTTCTTGTTGAAAGTATATATAATGTTGGAAGCTGGTAGAGATTAGAACAGAAAACTGTCACTCCCTATACACACAGAATGCTAAAGTGATCAGCGAGTGAACGCCATTCAGAAGCAATTTTAATACAATGCATATTAATAGGGGCTTCTTTCCTTTTATATGCAGTAAAACAATGTTTGCAGGTTTATTCATTCATTCTTGAGAAAGTGAACTGTTGACAGATTTTCCACAGGTGTTTATCTCACAGTCACTGTAATTTCACAGAACAGCAGTGTGTTGTCAGCTGTGAGCAGAAGCCTAGATATGCACAATCCCATCTGTTCAATTAAGGGCATCAGCACATTCTGAGAGAAATTATTTTGTAGGAAAAATGCACTTAATTAAATGTGATGAGTTATGTGACTTGCAAGAAATTCTCAGATGAACTACAGAATGCTAAGTCAATATCATTGATAATATAGTGCTGCCCACTGGCACTAGTGTTTTCTTTTTACAACTAATTATGACAAATGGATAAAGAGATATGTTGAAATATGGGGAATATGGGATTATGGAGGATTAAATTCCTCTTGATGTACAACCAGTTTTTTAATCATATTGACCTCTCAAATTTGACTACATCTGGAAAAGGGTAGTAAATCAACAATATGACATATTCAATAATATGTTACCAACTAACAGTCTGCACTGTTATTGTCTAAACAATTTGACAAAATTGTATTTACATTTTGAAGAAATGTTTTCAGTACTTTGTAAAACAAATCAAAAATGTTTCATTTTACTTAAAGGTGCCATAGAATAAAAATCTGGATATTCCTGTCACGGTTGTAGGTGCATGCGCTCCTTCTGTCATGTTATGTTGTTGTCACATGGTTATGTTTTATATCTCTCCACGTGCTACGGTTGCGTGTCTGTGTTTTGATCACGTGAGGTGTTGCTAAGGCGGATCAGCTGTTCTGATCAACAGGTTCAGCTGTGCGTAATTCAGCCTCACCTATATTAGAACGACAACCTAGTGCCTCGTTTTAGTTCGTTATTGTTTGTTCATTATTTCTCTGTGTTTTTATTAGGACTTTCGTCTGCCTTGTGTTTGGATTCCCAGACCTGTTTTCCTGGAACATTCGACTCTCACCTTGCTTCGGTGTTTGGGTCATCTGCATTTAAGTTTACACCTTTTGGATTTACGACTTTTGGTCTAATTAAACTCACTTGCTAATGGATCCATCTGAGCTTGCTGTTTTATTTCTGAGCGTGACAGAACGAACTGGCCACGACATGGATCCAGCAAGTGTTACACAGATTACAGAATTTTTATTGCGCAGCAATGCCCGAATCGATTACCAAGATAAATTAATGACAGCTACCAATCAGGCCGTCCAGAGTCTTGTCACGCAGGTAACGGCACTTACCACACAGGTCCAGCAGCTCACATCAGGAGCCATGTCCTCTCTACCAACGCCTTCTGCCCCTGAACTGGTGAGTCATTCATCTGAACCTCAGCTTCCTCCACCGGCCTTCTACTTGGGGGAACCCCAATTATGTTGATCTTTTATTTCCAAGTGCTCCCTGTATATGGCATTGCAACCATCTTCATTCCACACAGAGCAAGCCAAAGTTGCTTTTTTCATCACGCTCCTTTTTGGCAAGGCTGCTCTGTGGGGGACCACTGTGTGGGAACAGAAACTTCCTTGCTGCGCATCCTTTAAGTCTTCAAGTTTCGGAGGAGCTTAAGAAAGTGTTCGACAGAGCAGCTTCAGGAAGAGAGGCGGCACAGCTCCAAGCTCAGCTTCGACAGGGGAGTCGAAGTGTGGTGGACTACGCTGTCGAGTTCTGCACTTTAGCCGTGGAGTGTGGCTGGAACACGGAAGCTCAATGGGACATGTTCCTACATGGACTTTCAGATCACATCCACGATGAAATAATGAACAAACAATAACGAACTAAAACGAGGCACAAGGTTGTCACTCTAATATAGGTAAGGCTGAATTACGCACAGCTGAAGCTGCTGTTCAGAACAGCTGATCCGCAACAACTCAGGTGATCAAAACACAGACACGCAACCGTAGCATGTGGAGATATAAAACATAACCACGTGACAACAACATAACATGACAGAAGGAGGCACAACTGAAAAGTCTGAGTATGTGGAAATGACATACTACCTCAAACACCATTGTTTTCTCGTACTAATGTAAATCATGTCAGTGTAAAATCCAAATAAAAACAAAGAAATAGATATTGCTGATGTTAACATAGAATCTACTTTATTAATTTATTGAATTTATTGGCTGCATTTTGTCTTTAAAATGAATGCTATGGTTCATATGGTATGGCGTCGTCGAGAGCTTTTGTTCCTTTTCACTCTACTGCTGAGTGCTCCATGTGGATGGCTTTTCCGGTGTTACCAGTTTGCCCAGTGGCTCGCCGCGTACGTCAGTGAACTTGGGACGCAGAACAGAGTTGACCATAATCGCAGGGTTGGAGACTGCCGAAGAACTGTCCGAGAAACCAGGTAAAACAAAAGCAAAAAAAAGGAAAAAAATTAAAATAAAAAAACAACAGGCAGAAAACTAGGTGAAATCATGTGGCCTGGTCAGCTGAAGTGTATATTGCGCCCTCTG
Organism: Danio choprae; assembly: GCA_903798125.1. Classification (NCBI taxonomy): domain Eukaryota; kingdom Metazoa; phylum Chordata; class Actinopteri; order Cypriniformes; family Danionidae; genus Danio; species Danio choprae. The sequence continues at coordinate 127,515 of CAIGQW010055679.1, read as the reverse complement.
GTGGATTTACACAAGAAGAGGATACGCAAGACACATTTGAGATCATCAAAAAGTGTACACGGTGACCTCAAAAACTGCGAGCAGACGGACGTCCGGTTACGTATTTCGCTGTCTCCAGAAATGTAGACCTGGGTTGTTTTTTTTTGGCGAACGAAGTATGATTAATTTTTCATGTGCATTTCATCATGTTGTTTGTGTATGTGTGTGTGTGTGTGTGTGTGTGTGCGCGTGTGTGCGTGCGTGCGTGTGTGTGTTTGTGTTCGTTCTATGTGTTTGTGTGTGTTGTTGTGTGTATGTATAAGAATGTAGGCCCTGACACGAGCTATGGAGCATCAGAGCAGAGCTCATTAATATTCACGACCCTTCCAAATATGGTCAAAACAAAGCATTCATTAAGTCCCGAGGTTATACATGAGCATATAAATACATTTCTGGAGACTTTTTTACTCTATATAGGTATCAGACAACAATTTAACATACTGAATCAATGCACTCTGTGGTAAATATATATATGCAAAAATATATATATAAATTAAGAAAAACTGTAGTTTTACCTTTTTATTTACACCCTGAATTGTTGAATATATGCAGTATATTCTTTCTTCTTTCTTTCCCCAGCGGAGCAAAAGTTGACATTTGAAACCATCATTATGCAGGTCTTCATTCATTCATTCATTTTCTTTTCGGCTTAGTCCCTTTATTAATCTGGGGTCGCCACAGCGGAATGAACCGCCAACTTATCCAGCATATGTTTTACGCAGCGGATGCCTTTCCAGCTCCAACCCATCACTGGGAAACATCCATACACACTCATTCACACACATACACTAGGGACAATTTTAGCTTACCCAATTCACCTGTACCGCATGTCTTTGGACTGTGGGGGAAACTGGAGCACCCGGAGGAAACCCACACAAACACGGGGAGAACATCCAAACTCCACACAGAAATGCCAACTGACCCAGCCGAGGCTCGAACCAGCGACCTCCTTGCTGTGAGGCAATCGTGCTACCCACTACGCCCCCGTGATGCTATGCAGGTCTTTTTACAAGATTAAAAAAGGGAAAGCATAGTCAATCCTCTGGAATGCTATGATGAAATTCACATATTCTCTGACAACAGGGTAATTCCAAAAAATTTATTACAACAATAATTAATAATAATTGATTATTTGATTGATTGATTGATTGATTGATTGATTGATCGATCGAATAATCATTTCAATCGAGAATGAATCAAAAGAGTCAATGAGTCACAAGTTGTTCTCTATTTTAATTGCGAACTGATTATACTCCAGAATAGAGTAAACTATTATTAGCAATAGAAATCAAAATATTGCAAAAGACAAATGACCTTCTGAATCCATTTAATGGATTTTGCAATGAAGAACAGACATCCTGTACAGACCACAAAATAGACATAACAGATAGCAAGACTAAATTTTACACACCAACCATGTGAAATTCTTTGAAGCCAAGTTTCATGATGTTCAAGATCACAACACAGGACACAGAGCTTTGCAAAGGTGTTCAGACCCTCTCATTAAACTGAGTTACGAATCCAGTTTTAAATAAAATGCTTTACATATTTATAAAAATACAAATGTTATATTCAGGATGTTATAAAGCTAATATGCAGGCAATGACAAGCTGCAAAGCTGGCTTCATAAAAGTCTTTTGCGGGATATACACAGCTCTACTGGGGTGTAATTTTATACAATTTTTCCCAGGCAGATTGATATTTCAGTTTGGCCATTGGCTCTGCAGCACCACATATTCACAGTTGGGCTGAGTTTAGGGATTTGACAGGGCAATTCTAGGACAATCACCTCTTAGGACAGTGCATTGTTGAACTGGCTTTGTGCTTGGGATCATTTTCAAGCTGAAAGATATTCTAGAATTATCCATTCTTCCTTCTTTTTTTTTTAAACAAGATGCCATGTCCTTGCTATTGAAAAGCAGCCCCACTGCAGGATGACACCCCAACATCATTGTAAGTATGATGGGTTTTATTTTAAAAACGGATGTCTTTATTTGCTTTTAATTTAGCCTATTTTTTTTCCCCATTCGAGGTATTATGTGAGGATATATATATTATAAGGACATCTTTACATTCATCCATTCAACATATATAATAATTTGTCATTTCTACTTCTAATAGTTTTTGTTTGTTTGTTTGTTTATTAGTGAAACACTGATCTATGTTATTCTCTGTAATATATAATGTGTTTGCTTGACTTTTCTTTTCTTAGCTGATTTGGGTGATTTCCTTCCTATTTAATTTAAATCAAAGTAAAATGAACTTTTTGCTGCATGTTTGACTTTTGCATCTTTTAAATTTGATCTAAAAATGTAAAACTGCAATGGATTACAGTTTTTATAGTAGTAATGGTAACACTTTACAATAACAGTACATGAATAATGATGTATTAATATGTAAACTAAACATGACTTTATTATGAATTAATAATTAGTTAGGTTAGGATATTTCCAAATTACAAACTAACTTTAACGTTCATGATGGTTAAATTAAGCATATACTAATGTGTATACTAATTAATTAACAAACAGTCATGTACTAACAAGTAATTAAGGTACCTGTTGTTCACAGATGAACTCATGTGACTCATGTTGTAGTTAAAGTTCTTGATTAGTGCATGCACCAACTCATTAGTTCATAATAAAGTAGTTTAGTTTACACATTAATATATCATTATTCATGTACTGTTATTGTAAAGTGCTACCGTAGTAATTTAACTAATGATTTTTCATTAGTTAAATTCACCTTACTATAATTTTTGTCATTTTAATGTATTTATTAACCTGAACAAACAGAAAACAATAGATTTATTATAGTATTTATTCATCTTTGTTAATGTTAGTTAATGCAAATAGTCATTCATTGCTAATCCTTCTTAACTCACAGTGCATTAACTAGTGTTAAGAAGCACAACTTTGGATTTTAATAATTCATTTCATAATTTAATTTAATAACACTTAGTAAATCTTGAAGTTAACATCAACTACAAGTTGTTCAACCAGTGCTGTTCATTTTAGTTCATGTTAGTACAAAAAATACTAATGGAACCTTACTAAAAACTGTGACCCAAACTTTTGCTTAAAAAACCCCCAACTTACACTGAAGTAGCAAATTAAAAGGATTATGAAAACACACACAGTTTTTTTTTTTTATCGAGACCCTAGACCAGGGGTGTTCAATCTCGGTCCTGGAGGGCCAGTGTCCTGGTGAGTTTAGCTCCAACCCCAATCAGTCACACCTGGGCTAGCTAATCAAGCTCTTACTAGGCTTTCTAGAAACATCCCTGCAGGTGTCTTAAAGTAAGTTGGGGCTAAAATCTGCAGGACTCCGAGAAATGGAGCCGGTTTGGGCACCCCTGCTCTGGACAGTACAAAATCAACATGTTTTTTTAGTGCAGTTAAGAAGTTAATACTAGTATTAAGGAATTATGCTTTAAGTTTTATATATAGATGCAACAATTTGCATTACGCAGTTTACCATCAAATATTAAATGTGATGCTTGTTTGTCAGTGAAAAAATAAATAGGTAAGGTTTCTGTAATGAATTGAAGGTGTTTAATAAATAATAGCTTTGTATATGTACCATGACTTTTATTATGACAAGAGACATTTTAACTGAGATTTTCATACTTAACAAATGAAATGATCTTTGATGAACCAACTACAGACTCTGCTGCTTGGGTTCAGTTAGGCAGCTCATTTCACCAACATGGAACAATGAAGGTAAAAGTCCTTGAAAGTGATTTTGACCCAATGGAATGGCAACACAAGTTCTGTATTGTGGTGAATTTAGGTATGGGTGTTGTTTTGTAGGTAAACATCAGTGCTTTGAATTTGACGTGAGCTACCAGTCCAAACCATAGGCTCTAATAAAACATGGACGTAGTGCCCGCGCCGTCACCCATAGGTTTGTTTACAGCAATTTTGAACCCCAAAGTGGGTGGACCTGTCTTGTCGGTGCATAAATATCCTAAATAAACAAAGAGGCAGGACATGGGTGGAGGTACATAAGCCTGATTGCATTTTAATTTGATTTTTCTTCCTATGGGTGAAAATGCTTAACACTTTATTAAATGTGTCATCTGTATAATGTCATCTTTATTAAATTAACATTATATTCTGGTCACATATACCTTATTAATGTGATAACTGAATTTAAATTGTAAAGTTTAAGCCGGGCAACACGGTGGCTCAGTGGTTAGCACTGTTGCCTCACAGCAAGAAAGTTGCTGGTTCGAGTCCCGGCTGGGAGTTTGTTTGTTCTCCTCGTGATCGCGTGCGTTTCTAACTAATTTGAGGTTAAACTAAATTGGCCATAGTGTATGTGTGTGAATGACTGTGTATGGGTGTTTCCCAGCACTGGGTTGCAGCGGGAAGGGCATCTGCTGTGTAACACATATGCTGGATAAGTTGGCAGTTCATTCCGCTGTGGCGACCCCTGATGAATAAAGTGACTAAGCCGAAGGAAAAGTAATGAATGAATATTTAAACTAAAGTTTAAGCCATTAAAGTGATAATAGTTTTATGGAGAAAAACAATCAGTAACTACTTCCATATACTTCCAATATAGTCTATGGTAGTAAATTTATGAAATGTGGGCATACATATATAACTGTTTATACAGTCTACAGCTAATCAATCTAAATAAATAATTTTAAATACATTTCTAAATAGAATTACATTAGAATATCAGTCACCGATATATATATATAGATATATAGGTAGCACAATCGCCTCACAGCAAGAAGGTTGCTGGTTCGAGCCTCGGCTGGGTCAGTTGGCATTTCTGTGTGGAGTTTGCATGTTCTCCCCGTGTTCGCGTGGATTTCCTCCGGGTGCTCCGGTTTCCCCCACAAGTCCAAAGACATGCGGTATAGGTGAATTGGGCAAGCTAAATTGACCATAGTGAATAAGTGTGTATGGATGTTTCCCAGTGATTGGTTGCAGCTGGAAGGGCTGGAAGTGCAGAATTCTTACCTATTTCTTTCATTTATGACAGTTATGCTTCATATTGAGTTTACTAGTTTGTTCATGTCAAGACTATAATCCAAAATGGATGAAAAGTTTAAATTGAAGTAAATTGTTTTGACCATATGCAACCATATAACATGCTAAAAGTCACTAGGCATCATGGCATCAAATCTTAACTGTGTGAGGACAATAACTACAAGGAAAAAAACACTGCTGCAAATGAAAATAAAAAGATTATAGAAAAGGATATAATGTACAACTCACCCCTTTATAACGTTCAAAAAAGCACTTATAACATTAGATACAAGACAAGCTTGATGCTAAAGTCAGAAAACAGAAAATGTTGACTCATGAATCATGACTTTGAGATGACACAACTCAAGAGAGACGACTTCTCTCTTAATAACACAGATATACACAACATGATTATACGCATGTGGACAGGTGTTACTATTAACTACATCCAGTAGCAAAAAATGTGAATATCAATAACACAACTACACAATCACCCAAAAACAAGCAGTATTAAATAAATTGAGCCATTCTTCATTCATTTTCTTTGTCGGCTTAGTCCCTTTATTAATCTGGGGTCGCCACAGCGGAATGAACCGCCAACTTATCCAGCATATGTTTTACGCAGCGGATGCCCTTCCAGCTGCAACCCATCACTGGGAAACACCCATACACTTCCATTCACACACATACACTACGGATAATTTAGCTTACCCATAAATTGAGCCATTCTCTGTTCCTTAATTATAACATTTGGAAAGCTGTTACTTCCTTGTATTTATTAGGACAGCACACCATGAGTGTATATTACTCTTTTGCATCTGATGGAGTGTTTAAAATGCAGATAGCAGCAAAGGAAGAATAGGCGTATAACAATGGTAAATTTTTCAATATCACTTAAATACAATAAACTGTATCCTTGCCGAAGTATTCATTTCTTCCAAACATTTTCTTATGCCGTTTTTAACTCTAACCACATTTTGTGAAGTTCATGCTTAACACGAAACTGTGTTAAGAAAACATTGCATTAAAGAAGTGTAATTTAAAATATTAAAATAATAAGATAACACTATTTGCTTATGACAACACATCGACTCAGTTATGTCATTTTATATGCAAAACTGACATTGTTTGAGACATTACCAAAGCAACATAACTTGTCATAAATACGTCATAAACATGATTGTCATGAGGCCATTATAAATCATGAATGTCAAATATTTTTCTGACCTTTGACTTTTGTTTTTCAGTGGAACAAACTAAATTTGTCATGAAAATGTCTGTCAAATAATTTAGTCAGTAATATTTAATGGCATTTTAATGACAAATGGTACCACTGTAACTGAGATCAAAAACAATATTAATGACATAGTTATGAAAGGCGGCATGGTGGCTCAGTGGTTAGCACTGTCGCCTCATAGCAAGGAGGTCGCTGGTTCGAGTCCCGGCTGGGTCAGTTGGCATTTCTGTGTGGAGTTTGCATGTTCTCCCTGTGTTCGCGTGGGTTTCCTCCGGGTGCTCCGGTTTCTCCCAAGGTCCGAAGACGTGCTATAGGTGAATTGAATAAACTAAATTGGATTGTAGTGAATGAGTGTGTATGAAGAAGTGTGTATGGGTGTTTCCCAGTACTGGGTTGCAGCTGGAAGGGCATCCGCTGCGTAAAAACATATGCAGGAATAGTTGGCGGTTCATTCCGCTGTGACGACCCCTGATAAATAAGGGACTAAGCCGAAGGAAAATGAATGAATTAATGAATGAATGAATGAATGAATGAATTGTTATGAATTTCATAACACACTTATAACAGCCTCATGACAATCATGTTTATGACAGATTTATGACAAGTTTTGTTGTATTGATGATGTCAAGTTGTCATGACAAAGACACTGAAAGATTTTTCTGACTTGGTAATGTCAACTTGTCATGTCAAAGACAAGTTATAATGCATTTGGGTATGTCAGGTTGTCAAAGGCATTCCAAACAATGTTGTCTTTGCATTTAAACTGACATAACTGAGCACATAACAGTTAACGACAGTTGTCATAAGGATAAAACCTTATGTCATGTCTGTCATGATTATAAAGGTTCATGAACACACCCTTCAAGTAAAGCATGACCAGTGATACTTACACAATTTAGTTTTTTACAGATTTATTTTAGACTGTATTGATTTTTAAGGGGCGGCACAGTGGCTCAGTGGTTAGCACTGTCGCCTCACAGCAAGAAGGTTGCTGGTTCGAGTCCCAACTTGTCCAATTGGCATTTCTGTGTGGAGTTTGCATGTTCTCCCTGTTAGCGCGGGTTTCCTCCGCAGCCCACAGACATGCAGTATAGGTAAATTGGACTAAATTGGCCATAGTGAATGAGTGTATGGGTGTTTCCCAGTACCGGGTTGCGGCTGGAAGGGCATCGGTTGCATAAAACATTTGCCAGAATAGTTGGTGGTTCATTCCGCTGTGGCGACCTCTGAAATAGAGACTAAGCCGAAGGAAAATGAATGAATGAATGTATTTTAAGGCAAAACAAGACAAACACACCGATAAAACAATGATTTCTGCATCGCGTCCACATACTTTCATGTTTCGTAGTGTATATCGTGAGAACATCAAGTACAACTCAGGCATGAACAGCAGTAGCAGAGTGCGATAGCGGAATGAAAGTGCTGTTTCTTGACTAGGTCTGTTTTATACCACATGACGAGCAAAATCAATAGAGAGGACAAGGAATGATGATCCTTGGGTCAGCACTCTGAGAAACGGAGCCGGCGTCAATTGTTTTAATGAACAGCTTGGCCAAAGCAGTGAGCAGTATCTCATCACCGTTCCTCCTTTCCATTCTATACATCAGTCTCCCATCCTTGTGCTGTATAGAGTTCTCTCTAGAGTATTTTTCTATTCCCCAGGCGAAAACTGTGAGTGCTGGTCAAACATTCCGGAGTGCTGCATTAGAAGATAAAGGCTGTCCAGGCAGAGCTGCCAAATGATGTCAGGATCACAAGCTGATACGAAAATTCGTTACATACAGTATCAGTGAAGATGAATGTTGTTGATACATAACAACAAACTAAAAAAATAAAAAAACACTGATAAGTGCATCTCAAAGCAGTGGGGACGCCTCAAGAGTGCTGCATTGTGTGTCATTTCACATGATGCTACAACATTTAGCTACAGTGGATGATCAAATGTACCTACTGATCTGACAACAGGGACCTTCGTGGGAATACCGACTGTGGAGTGTCATTTTTTAAATAAGCAAATAAGGCATAAAAATGAAGGTTGCTTTGCACAGTCAGTGTATGCTACACTTCATACAGGCACAATATTTAGTCTTTTGTTGACAGTAGACCTACATAACGAACTCTGCTTTCTTTTCATGGCACATAACATCAGAATATCAGTTTATATTATACACTCTCTGATCAACAAACACCTGGATTTGACCAATTTTGTTCAATAAATAAATAAAAAATTGATTGCTTGTGTGTGTGTGTGTGTGTGTGTGTGTGTGTGTGTGTGTGTGTGTGTGTGTGTGTGTGTGTGTGTGTGCATTGAAACCAATGCAATGTCACTGCAGTTTGTAACTTTTTCAAGTGGCTAATTTGTACAATCTTATTTGTACATCCCTCAATGACAATATGAGTAAAATGAACCCATGTAAAAACTATGGCTGGGCGATATATCAAATTTTAACAATTTATTCATGATGCAGGCATGAGAAGAAAATGTGTAACTCTATGAATCATCTTAATTTGATGCGCTCATTTCATACTTTTGTATGAAAGTCTTTAAACCAGAGATGCCCAAACTAGGGCCCACGGGCCAAAGTTGGTCAATGATAACCTTTGACTTTGCCCTCCATCCCCTCTGAGAAGAGAGGCAGAAAGTTGGGGGTAATGTCTTTAATACACATTGTCATTTTAAGGTAACTTTTCGTTTGTTTGATTTAATGTTAAGCTACAAAAAAGCATATTTCAACGAAATGTTTTAAATAAATGTAGGGAATGAATCAGATTTTCTTAATGAACATACTGTTTCTCAATGGATAGAGCACATGTCAGAAGTCACCGCTGAGCAAATCAAACAAAAGGCAGGTGCAGCTTGACATTAAACTCCATTGTGTTATAACTTCAATTCTTATGTGTTTATTATAATAGGTTCATTATAAAATGTAAAACAATATATATAATGCTTTAGTTCATATGATTAAAGTAATGTTTTCTATTTATTTTGAAATAAATGAGGAAATTATCCATGGCAACTTTGTAATAGTTTGATATATTTACCTTCGGCTCACGGCCCTCAGTCAAGATTGGTTTTTTGGCCCTTCATAAGAAAAAGTTTGGGCACCCATGGTTTAAACAATAGTTGCGTCCCAAATGACAAACTATAAACTATGCGCTTACTTATGCATTTATACACTCAACCGTGTATGATATTATCGTAGTGTCATCCAAAATGGAACATCAATGTTTTTTACTAAACATAAATTCAAACCGTTTCCCAGGCGATGTTTAATGGTTGCCAAATAAGTGAGAGAAATGACCAAACTACTAATTAGTACCTATCATGAGTACAAATGCATTCACCATTGGAAGGCGGTATAATCGTTTACATGGGAAACATTTGCTTGCAAAATCTAAAATAAATAAAGAAATCCCTTCTTTTTAACAGTCTAATGCGTGCATCTTCAGGGTGTTTAAAGTGCATTTCTTCTCTCTTTTTTTATTTTTAGAATTGTCAGTGTAAATGCATTCCTTATGCACTAATCTATGCCATTTTGTAGTATACATCGGGGAAAATGAGTATTAAACACATCATGTTTTTTCCTGGGAATAATAGTTCTAAAGGAGCTTGGAATTGAACCAGATTTTGGTAAAAACCCAAAATATACAAACATAAAAGTAAAACAAAACAAATAAAATCTGAAAAATTGAAATGACACATGGAGAAAGTACTGAACTACTGAAACTTATTTAATACTTTATATAAAAGGCTTTTTTGATGGTGGCAGCTTAAAGACGCCTCTAATAAGGAGAATGAAGTCACATGAATTGCTCAGGTGTGAGTTTTTAACAGACTTCATCAGAGTGTAAAAATCTTGATGGATCTGTGGGTCGCGTCTATCAAATCTGACCTTTATTTTGTATTTTCTATTGGATTCAAGTCAGGTTATTGGCTGGGCCATTCTACAGCTTGATTTTCTTTCTCTGAGTATTTGAGAGTCTCCATGGTTGCTGAAGAACTACTGAGAGATTTCAGCTGCTGTCTGGGCTTTCGCTGCCTTTCTACACCTCCCTTTCTTCATGTGTTCAATAGTTTTCCCTGCGTCATTTCATTACACATAACTTAATTTGTAAACTAATTAGATTTGATTTCTTTGTATGTATGGATTTCGTTGGTTGTTACCAACATCTGAGGAAAATTTCAAGTCAACGGCACCTTTAGAAATATGTTTTCTGAGAAATATGGTGACATTTTCCCCACTGTAAGTATTATAAGTATGCAATTTGGGACACAACTAATGTTATAATAGCACATCTAATATAGATTTTGGTAGCAAAAATTTAATTAGTTAAGTTAAAAATTCCATTCAGCTATTTGTTTGCACATCAGTCTCTGTGTAGCTATTTGTATTACTAGTTTAGTTTAAAAAAATATGTTAATATAGTTTATTCCTTTCCATTTCCACAGATTACATTTTTTGCCTTCCACTGCACTGCTTTTACATTGTTTTGTTCTAATGTAATTTTATGAATGGCCTATAAGCCATTTCAGACCAAATTATATAAACAGAAATCAGTAAAATGCCATATACTTTTTTACAATTTGGTATATCGGCCAGCCCTAATTTCAATGCATTAAAGGTAATGAAGGATTAATGAAGTTTGTAACGTGTCTTTGTTGATGTGCTCCTAAAAACAAAATGTAAACCGCTTGATTGTCCAGGTGAGTACAAAACGAGAACATGCAACAATCAACATCAGGTTGGTTAGATGTTCGTCAGAGGTTAGATGTGTCCTCATGGTGTAGAGTGGTTACTTTCCTCAAACAGCTGCAGTTTGAAATCACAATCAGAATGATTTGTTTGCCACTGCACGGCAAGTGTGTTTACATTATGATGAAGTGGAAACTAGCCAACAGAGCGGGTAGTGTTAGGGAATATTTGGATAGAGGGGGAGTCTGGGTCACGACAGCTGCCACTCCGGACTGAAAAATTTGATGGGGTGCGTCTTAGCCCACTTTGCAAAAACCGCCTTTTCAGTGATAAAGCGATGCCCGCCGTAAGGAGCGCTCTCATGCAGGAGGTATTCTGCACATTCGTCACGACTCCCTGCTTCATAGTAGTGGTATGGCACCTTCTTGTAGCCTTCTGATCTAAAAGAAAGAAACAAAAAGAGTATTTTGTTATTTCATTGAATTGAATTTATTATTTAAGCTTCTGTAATACAATTTTAAAAAGAAACAATGGCAAAACCTTCTTTAAACATTTTTAGCTGACTTTTTGCCTGTTTGTTTGGTTGCTTGCTATTTTTTATTTATTTTTTTACTCAAATACTTTGAGAATATTATTAATGACCAGGGTGTAGGATTGTTACATCGGATTGTTACATCAGTTCGAACTGTAGTTTTGCAGAATTACTAAAAAGTTATCAGTATTATGGTGAAAAACTGTACATTTCAAGTCAAACCATCCTTCTGTAATCTTATACCAAAAACGGAAATAAGGTCAGCATTAATAGCTAAAAATGTGGGAGAGAGTTGCTATAATGTGATTGTATTGTATTGCAATATGGAGCAATTAAGTGTTGATGTTAAATCAAAAGTAATTCATAAATACTTGAAAATGAAATGATTTAATGACAATAACTTGCTATGGTTATAACTGAAGTAGTTACAAAATGGATGAAACATGAAATGATAAAAAACATATGATTAATTGTACCCAGCTTAGAAATAGAATAGAATAGGCCTCAAAAACAGCCTGATAGCAATGGAGCCAGAGAAGACTCCAGAGCAGGAAAGGAGCAGAGCAGGAGAAAGGCAGAGCAAAGTTTACCACCTATTTTGTATCTTCCTTGACCATGTGAACAAAGCCCAAATACTGAGACATACAAACTGACCAATGAACATGTGACCACATCGTAAAACCCCCATACACACACATCTTAGCTAGGCCCTGATCTTATCAGCATCTGCCTTTGGAATCTGTATGAACCTTCTTTGTGAAAAAGACATGTTTTGCAATATAAACAAACGCATATGATAATTTGCACTCTTACAAGGGCTGTGTTTCTGAATCACGTTCTCTCTTAGCAGTGATAAGGTATAGCTAAGAGTGGTCCAGACCAACCATACGAATGTATGACTTAATATGTATGAGGGAATGTATGAAGGAATACTTAATTAAGGAATTGACAAAACACATATAGTAATGAAAAGGGGTCCAGCTTAAAGTACAAATGAAATCAAAACTAGCCATATGATTTTGTTAGCTCACATTGCTAGTTTAGTGGTGAATAATTCATCTGTGCATGTCATTAAAAAAATTTAAATAGTTTGCCCTTGTAATCGAAAATTGAAATCTGAAAATGCATTTGCTGTTGGCTTTCAGTTAACTTCTCAGATTACATCTGTTTGAGGTATTGGGCGTGGCTAACATACTTAACCACGCCCCTTCAACTGTCAGTTTTGACAACAAAGAGAAATGGTAAAGAGGAGGAGTCTGTTAGGTTGTAATAACTCTCCCGAAACCCTTTTCTCAATATTTTTGAATGAAATGCCTACTACTTTACTACACCCAATCAGCTCGAAGTAGAAAAAACAAACCACGCTCACTGTTTTCTAATTCAATTTTCTAATTCAATTTAAGAATCTAATTAATTTTCTAATTCTGTTTCTCTAGGAACTGTCACAATATGAAAAAAAAAAAAAAAGGGGTTGCAGCTTCCGGTTCATGCTGACTTTAAGGTACAACTTAATAATGACGTAGCCTTAAGAAGGTTTCGAGAAAAGCAGCCCAGATTACTTTGAGTGAGCATTCTTTTAACATTATGGGAAGAATGTTGCTCATCTTAGAGCAAAACATTGACCAGAACATTCTGAATTCCCTGTTAGCTGCTTGAATACTATGGCTGCATCTGAAATTGCATACTTCCATACTATATAGTATGCTAAAAACAGTATGTGAGCCGAGTAGTGTGTCCGAATTCATAGAACTCGAAAAACAGTATGTGAGAAGTACCGGGATGACTTACTACTTCCGGCGAGATTCTGAAGTGCGCATCTGATGCACGTTACGCTATCCCATGATGCCCCGCGAGAGAATTCATGAATGGAAATGATGCGATGCAACTGACGCAGGTAGGTCACGTGATTATGACAAAATGGCGGATGTAGTACATCCGAGTTCCATTCATACTATTCACATTCATACTGTATAGAACATACTTTTCTAACGGTCGAGTAGTAAATTTAAATTCAAATGCAGTACATACTTAGTAGGCGATTTCAGACGCAGCCTATATATTTTGCCAATAAAATATTTATTCAAATATTTTAAAAAATAAAATAAAAAACCTGATATATCACCCAGCCCTAATTACATTTGCAGAATTTTACTTCGTTTGACTTATTTGCATTTTATAATGTTCCATTTTTAGCTTGAAATTACTAAAAGTTTATTTCCACGTTAGAAACTGAGTGAAACCACAATAAACCAAACACTGTTTTTTTATCCATTAATAAATCATGCACATTAAAGTCTATGATGCACGCAGCAGTTCTAATGTTTTTTTCTGAACCGTTGAGTCCGTAGAGAAATAGTAGTTTAGAAAACATTTATTTATTTTATTAATTTTTTTGTCCACAAATAAATTGCCTTTTTTTTCTCTTCCCAGTGGCGCCTGTTGAATTTTAATTACAAGAGATCCAGCAAGGTCAACTGCAACAACAACTCAGCACATTACACTAAAATAAAGACTTCCCAGCTGAACTGTCTTTCATCAAAAGGACTTTGTTGCAGCCACTGTTTTCGCATTTGCCAATCTTTAGAGGTGACCGGGAGTTGCTGTGAAATGAAAATTGCTCATTGTTTAGGGAGAGTGGAATGAATAAATGGCTGGGAAAAAAATTGTATATAATAGCTATGTTACAAACACGCTAATCACATAATTACACTCCTTATTAATCCTCCAACAATAGCACTCCCTATTTATTCTTTATCTATCTCTTTGTCTTGCTTGCTTGCTTGTCTGTTTGTTTATTTTATAAAAAGAAAGAAATAAAGCCTACGTGCAATGCAAAACTAATGGAGATCAGTCACTGCATCTACAAATCTTGCTTTTCTTGTGATTTGAAGTGGGACTAATATCCTCATTTGTAAGATGCTTTGGATAAAAGCATCTGCTAAATGAATAAATGTAAAAGTACATGCGTTGCTTATGTTTATATGCAAAACAATGGGTTACTTGGGAGCAAACTGTGTTGTGGAAAATTGAGTGTATCTCTTCGGATAGCTTATATCTCAGTTGATAGTTTGTCGTTAACTCTTATTACAAAGGAAAAGTCTGCTCATGTCTTTCTGCCAACCCAGTCACCTCTGGTGTTTTGGGTCAGTCAATATCTGCTATTAAACCATACACTGAGGATGTTAACATTCAGAAAATTTAAGTTAATTGTGAGTCAAATCAGGGCTGTGGAATGGCTTGTCGAGATGGATCTAAAAGATGCAAAGTTCTATATCTTTTCTCAACACGGGTAGTTCCTCAATTTTGCCTCAGAAGCAAAGATCACCAAAATAGAGTTCTTCGATTTAGACTAGCATCATCACTCTGCACCTCCATAAAGCGCATGGATGCAGCTCTGGCTTTACTGGGACTTTACTGGGGCTTTTGGATAATCATTTACATGAACAACTTTCTAATCTAACTCAATCTGAGCATGATGGTTCATCACTGAGATGTTGTTGTTTAATAGAGATACTTGGGTTTAAGACTGAATGGCAAGAACAGTGCGTAAGATGACACACCGGATTCCACTAATGAAAATTAGCAAGCGAAATCTGCAGGCTCAGAGTGAGCAAACTCAGAGTAATCAATCTCCTTAGGAGAACCTCAATATGTCATCCTAACATAAATCGTAGTGACTGACTGAAAGGGAACAACTTTTCTAGCCATTGTGAGAGGCTTAACTATGTGGTTACATATGTCTCCTGTTGATCCTTTAATATCGCTGGCAAGATCAAACTGGCTGTCACCGACTACGTTTACATGGACATCAGTAATCTAATTATTTGCCTTAATCTCAATAAGACAATAATATGATTAAGGTGTTTACATGAGTTGCTTTTTAAATGTTCCATTCATGTTTCCGTCTTACATGTTATAGTACTTAGTTCGATTAATGTCATTACGCCACCATTCAGCGCTATTTTCCCCTGGCGTTTCACGCAACAACAGTTTGTGTTCGTCATGGAATCATATGTGATTTTGGCCATTTTGTTTTTAATTCTGTGATAAGTTTAACTTCAGTTAATTTCTCACATATTCTCAAGCAACAGATCACCTCTGCCATTTCATTCACTAACTTTTCATTCATGTTCCTGTGACAAACTCGGAGGTACTGGATGACAGTACACAGTAAGGACTGGTGGTTGAGAGTGTTTATAGTCACCATTTCTCACTCGCATCAAAAATGTGCTCTCTTGATTGAAGCCATTCTCATTTGTTTGTTGTCAAATGCCTTACAACTGCCGTGTGTGCGTCCTGTCGCAAAATGTATTGAAAAGTACTACAAAACGGCAATAGTTTGATTAAGGTGTTTACATGTCTGTGCTGCACTTCAATAATGTGACTGAAATAGGAATACTCCACGTTACAATTCCATTTCTGTTAAGTTTGATTATGACTTTAGTCGGATTAAAGTAATCAATCGGGTCGACTCTTAATCAGTGTATTGTCTTAGCCATATTAAAATTGGAGTACTGGTGTCCATGTAAACGTAGTCACTGTGAAGCACAGACTGTTGGCAGTTTTGGATATCATTAGGCCTTCTGTCATGAGATTCTTGCAGTGGTGGATCAAGACCAAGGAGTTTTCCCTAAGAGGTAAACTATATTGCATTATATATTGCTCCTGACTTGTGATGTAGAAGAATCATTGGTTCTTGTCCCAAGGACCCATGCTGTAGGTTCTTTGTTGTTCCAGAACATTTACAAAACATGCTTCCCTCATAGGTTATGGAGCAATTCTAGAAGGATGCTTGAACCAAGGTCTCTTGATGAATTATTATCTGTCTTGGCCCATAAATCGCCTGGAGATGATAGCACTGAGGTAGTTCCAAACATCATGGTTTCAACATCTATCATGTTTTAGGTAATTGAGACAATGCATCTCACATAAATCTTCAGGAGTGTTTGTGATTGCATCCTATTTGTAGAGCCTACTGTAAGCCCACGGCAAATTGCTCTTTATATGGGCAGTATACATTGGTGGTCATATGAAAGGCATAGCTGTGGAAATCTATCTTAGCTAAAAACACATTCCAGGGGAAACACATTGTTTATAATTATTATTATTATTATTATTATTATTATTATTAATATTATTATTATTATTATTATTATTATTATTATTATTATTATTATTATTATATTTTATTTTCATTTATTCATTCATGAAATTATGTTAGAAATACTGGTTAGAAATCTTGTCAGACAGCCACCAAAGTATCATGATAGCAATTCAAGAGCAGCCGGCTGACTCGGTCACACTTTACAATAAGGTTTCATTATTTAATGTATTTACTAACATGAACTAATTATGAACAATACTTGTACAGCATTTATTGATCATAGTTTGACTATATTTAATAATGCAGTATTCATTCATTAATTTTCCTTCGGCTTAGTCCCTTTATTCATCAGGGGTCGCCACAGCTGAGTTAACCGCCAACTTATCCAGCACGTTTTACACAGTGGATGCCCTTCCAGCTGCAACCCAGTACTGGGAAACATCCATACACACTCAGTCACACACACACACTATTCAATTCACCTATAGCGCATGTCTTTGGACTGTGGGGGAAACCGGAGCACCCGGAGGAAACCCACGCCAACACGGGGAGAACATGAGAACAAACTCCACACAGAAATGCCAACTGACCCAGCTGGGGCTCGAACCAGCGACCTTCTTGCTGTGAGGCGACAGTGATAACTTGCATTATTGCATTATTAAAATTCTAATTTATGCATGTTAACGTTAGTTAATGCACCGTGAGTTAATATGAACTAACAATAAACAACAGTATTTTCATTGACTAATGTTAACTAATTCATTCATTCATTTTCTTTTTGGCTTAGTCCCTTTATCAATCTGGGGTCGCCACAGCGAAATGAACCGCCAACTTATCTAGCATATGTTCTACCCATCACTGGGAAACATCCACAAACACACACACCCATTCACACCCATACACTACGGACAATTTAGCCCATCCAATTCACCTTTATCGCATGTCTTTGGACTGTGGGGGAAACCGGAGCACCTGGAGGAAACCCACGCGAACATGGGGAGAACATGCAAACTCCACACAGAAACGCCAACTGATGAAGAGGTGTGCCAGAGTACGGTTCGGTTGGGTTTTGGCGTGGTATGTTTGTAGTGTGAGTGCAAAGTGTGCCTGAGCGCGAAACTGAAGACCCGACATCAACTTTTAAGGGACAGTTTCATGTGTATTTATTAATCATTTTTACTTTTCAACAAATGTAAACTGTCATAGTAGATTAAATGCCACCTTCAGCAAACCTCCTAATATGTGCAGCATGATGACTTTCATGAAAATCGCGATGACTTTTCAGGGCAATCGCGCCTGGGCATGGTTCAAGACAACTGTGCCTTAGTGCGAGTACATCCATAGTTTCTGAATCACTGTAACACTGTTAGACTCCCCAGAGACCATAAAGCACTGTTTATTTCGCTTTTATCTTTGCTCTGTTAAATGTATATGTTTGTAGAAGATCTCAGTCAATCTAAATTAATGAATTGTTTACAAACAAAGCTATTCAAGTCATCTGGTGAAATTGTATTCATATCACAATACATATTGCAAAATAACAAAAACTAAGTATCGCAATGTCAGATTTCTCCAATATCATACTGCCCTAACTAATTTCATAATTAGATGGTGCATTATAGTTAACTCATTTTGAAAGGTACTAGTATTTAGGTTAAAGTATCATTTAAAAACTTAACTACTGTAGGTTATTATGTTAACTAGGCAAGTTAGGATAATTGGGCAAGTTATTGGACAACAGTGGTTTGTTCTATAGGCAACTGAAAAAAAATATTTCTTAAGAGGGCTAATAATATTCATTCATTTTCCTTCAGCTTAGTCCCTTTATTAATCAGGGGTCGCCACAGCAGAATGAACCGCCAACTTATCCAGCATATGTTTTTTATTCATCAAGGGTTGCCAAAGCGGAATGAACCACCAACTTATCCAGCACATGTTTTACACAGTGGATGCCCTTCCAGCCCCAACCCAGCACTGGGAAACACCCAAACACTCTCATTCACACACATACACTACGGCCAATTTAGCTTACCCAATTCACCTATTCCGCATGCCTTTGGACTTGTGGGGGAAACCGGAGCACCTGAAGGAAACCCACGCTAACATGGGGAGAACATGCAAACTCCACACAGAAATGCCACCTGACCCAGCTGGGGCTCGAAGCAGTGACCCTCTTACTGTGAGGCGACAGCGCTAACCACTGAGCCACCGTGTTGCCGGGCTAATAATATTAAACTTAAAATTGTTTTTAAAATGTTAAAAACTGCTTTATACCAACCACACTAAAATAAATAAATAATATATATAGAAAATACTGTAATAAATGTCCTTGGTCTGTTAAACATCACTAAACATCTCTAATAATTTTAACTTCAACTGTATATTAGAAAATAATAACATATCCATGTCACAAATTTTAGTTTGGTATTATAACAGTGTGCCCATTTCCCCGCAATGTTTAAATGAAGCCCACATCTTTGCTCTTCTATCAGCTCTGCCATCCCATTAGATTTTGGAAGCAGGTGACGGCACTTTAAAGAGCACTTTCAAGTGATAGATTGCATGTCAGTCTTACTTGCAGTATGTGTCATTGATCATGCCGTAGACTCGGATCTCCTTGCACATGTCCATTGCCAGAATGAGCGTGAACCAACCAGTGCTCAGGTACGACCCCGACTGAATCCTGCCAACATAAAATGATGTCAGTACAGAACATTCTATTTTTATATGTAGATTTCTTTATTCCAATAAAAAAAAAGGTGTTTGATGAAAACATCTACAGTTGATGTCAGAATTATTAGCCCTCCTGAATTATTAGCCTCCCTGTATATTTTATTTCCCCAATTTCTGTTTAATGGAAAGAATATTTTTTTAACACATTTCTAAACATAAAAGTTTTAATAACACATTTTCAATAACTTTTTTCAATTTCTTTTATCTTTGCCATGATGACAGTACATAATATTTTACTAGATATTTTTCAAGACACTGGTATTCAGCTTAAAGTGCAATTTAAAGGCTTAACTAGGTTAATTAGGCAAGCTAGGGTAATTAGGCAAATTATTGTATAATGTTGGTTTGTTCTGTAGACAATCAAGAAAAAAAATGCTTAAGGGGCAAATAATATTGACCTTTTAATTAAAAACTGCTTTTATTCTAGCCGAAATAAAACAAATAAGACTTTCTCCAGAAGAAAATATTATACTTAAATACTGTGAAAAAAAATCCTTGCTCTGTTAAACATCATTTGAGAAATATTTTGAAAAAGAAAAAAAAAAAAAATCACAGCAGGGCTAATATTTTGACTTCCACTGTATATTCGTCTATACATCTGAAATATCTATATTCAAATAATCCATAAAATAGTTTCCAGAAAGCTATGATATTGCTTTTAGCTGAGAAATAACACACCTGTGTCCAGAAGAAAATACACCAAGTGAGCCTTACTGATGAAAATATGTAGTTAGAGTGACCAGATCTAACATAACAGAAAGCATCTTCCTTTTCGAGATAGAAATGAACTGTTTTTGTGAAACCAATTACCAAAATCAGAGATGAGTTTAAATAAAGTCATATTTTAAGTGCGCATGTGCTCCCCTGCCTTGTATAAAAGCACTTCCACAGCCTCATTACCTCCATCACACAGTCCTGACATTATAGGTTCTGCAACCTGAGCCTGTAAAACTCTCTCCCCTGCAGGGGTTAGGTAAGTGGTCAATCATCAAAACATATCATAGCATTTAGAGAAGCTGGTGGCACCTGTGGAAAAAAAATCATTTCAGAGGTTGTTTGTAATGAACACTGGTTTCATCAGTAGAGCAGACCAGCTTTTACAGATGGTTTACTGCTACATTGCCATTTAAATAGTTTCTGAGACATTGTTTAGCTGAACATAACATCTCTTAATGGCAGCTTCTGTAGTGGCTGATTAGTTTATAATACTTAGGCCTCATTCACACTGCAAGCGACTCGCAGCGGCAAAGTGACAAGGTAAATTTATTTCAACATCTTTTACATCAACATCAGCATTTTTGAATTCGTTCAGCTGATATACGGCTCTGACAGGAGCACTTTTAGCTTAACTTAGCGTAAATCATTGACCCTGATTAGCATCTCGCTCAAAAAGAACCAAGGTGTTTAGATAAATTTCCTATTCCAGTCAATATAACCAACCAAGTTAGGCGCAGTAGGCGCAATGATATTACGCAGTGCCTGAAAGGGGACTACTTTCAGGCACTGCGTAATATCATTGCGCCTACTGCACCCATTGCACAGCATGAAAAAATAGTTCTTAGCCATATTGGCCCAGAAAATAGCAACTTTTCATTTTCAGTCATTCTTAATGTAATTACAGAAGAGTCACACTTTAAATTGGAAATTAAAACTTATTTTTGAGTGAGATGCTAATGGTCTGATCTGATTCAATAATCTATGCTAAGCTAAGCTAAAAGGGGAGATGTAAAATGAGTCTATTTCCAAAAAAAGTGGAGTGTTCCTTTCTAAGCTCATAGATAAAAAATTTGACTAGCATTTTCATGTTAAACATGCATTTGTGAATTTAACTAAAAATCATGTTCACAGTTCCACAGCACTTATAATGGAAACAAGACAAGATAATAAAGCTCCAAATCAAAAGTGTTTGGAACATACACACAAGACTAGAGTGATGGAACTGCTCAGCAACCTAAAGGAAATGGAGAAGCACTGTTGTGTTTTGCCTAATTCATTATCTAAACAGCTCGTTTTTAAATGTAAACTTCTGCTGACTAATACTGCCGAACAGTGCGTCCTCAAGATTTTTTAAAAGCTGTTTCGTCCCATGAGATGAGTTTTTTTATTCAGCCAGAGGAGAGTAGCAGAGTTGCCTGGTGCTCTTATAGGCTCTGCCAATTTATCTTTGTGAGGAAACTAAGTATGCCTATTATTACCTGACACATTAAAGAAGACAGACAGTTCCTCCAAGCTAAGGTTGTGTTTACTTTCATTTTGGCAAGATCTATTAATAACCCTGAGGCTGTCAGCAGTTGCTAGTGAATGATAGGCCTTTAGCAAATGCGGCAGCTCCTGTTCTTAAGTGCTTTTACTTGGTCAGCACAACTTCAATTTATCCAACAACGCTGTGCTGCACCTGATTTCAGGCATGTCAATATGCTGTACTCAGAGTTTGTCACTTTTTATTTAAACTTCTGCCTCAGTCCTGAACTCTGATCCTGTGAGTGAACAAAAAAAAACACCCAAAATGATGTAAGTGAATTAAACAGTAGCATTACTTTAATCTTTAAATCACAAATAGAACAAAAATGTATAACTTGAATTAAGAAAATAAACAATGTTACTGTTAAGGGCAAGCTATAATCAGTATTGAAATAGCCTTTTTGCTGAGTAATATTCACAGACACTCTAGATTAGGCCACCAATTCAGAAAGGCAACTTCTCAGTCTGCTACGGTACTGACTGTACTGACAAATGCTGACTAAATGCTGAATGAGGCAGTCGCAACCAGTGTCTTGTTCATTTTCAATGGGAGAAATGCGGAAAGTGACAAAACTCAAGTGTGGAGCTGGAACTCAATTGATGCTCGGTGACCCAAAATCCTTCTGCTTTTATGGCCATTGAACATTGGCATCAACCGAGCAAATTATTAACAATTGATAAAAGAAGACTTCCTTGAGCTCATACTGGAGCTCTGAAAACATGAGGTTTTGTATGTAAAATCGATAATATGATACACTGAGTGTGAGTGTAGGTTGAAAGTTGGCTTGCTAAGACAAAACACAAATATAATATATGCAAAATGGCGGCACGGTGGCTCAGTGTAGAGGTCTGCAAGGGATTCATTTTCTCACTCCTACGAGGTTTTATTCCGCACCCAACCGCTCCTGCCATGTAATCAGCCTTTGTTCACCTGCTGCCCGACCTGCCCCGTTTTCTACCCAACCTGTCCGTTCCATCAGACATGCCTGTTTTGGGTTTCCTAACAGCAAACTGACCGTTTTCTAATGCAAGCTGAAGAACAGCGCATCTTTACTTTACTCTCCCATGTGGGTAAAGCCCGCTCTGAGGACCGTTATGCAGATGATGCACGCACAGACAGTGCGGAAAAAAAGCATGTGTAGAAAGCATTGGTCATGTGTTCAGCATGTGCAACAGTTGCGAGCACTGGCTGTACTGATGCTCAATAAGAATGAGGAAATCACAGATATGCTGTTCCGAAATAACGTCGGGACTCGAGAGCGCTATACACCAGAGTTACTGACCGATACCGCGTTTTATTCAGAAATTTATTCGGAATGCAGACCTCTAGCTCAGTGGTTAGCACTGTCGCCTCACAGCAAGAAGGTCGCTGGTTCGAGTCCGAGACATTTCTGTTTGCATATTCTCCCCGTGTTCATGTGGGTTTCCTCCGGGTGCTCCGGTTTCCCCCACAGTCCAAAGACATGCATTGGATGATCTAAATTGGCCATAGTGTATGAGGTGTGTGTAAATGTGAGAGTGTATAAGGGTGTTTCCCAGTAATGGGTTGCGGTTGGAACGGCATCTGCTGTGTAAAACATATGCTGGAATAGTTGGCGGTTCATTCATTCCGCTGTGGCAACCCCTGAAGGAAAATTAATGAACATATGCAAAATACTGCATCTGACATGATAGCCATGCTAGTCAAATAACACAAAGCATAACATTTCTGTTGATTGTAACTATGGTGATGTGCGCTCTGAAACTGCAACTAAAGCTGAAAGCACCTTTCCCAATTGCACAAAAAGTTTTCACTATGTGAGAAAGTGCCAACCACTATTTATTAACCTTATAGTAAGTACCTATAACTAATTAGCAACTTGCCCTTAAGACAGTGCTAGACTAAGAAATGAAGACACTGCTTAACTGCCTGAACAATGTTGATCAAACCAAAGTGAATGCGTTGCTTGGGGCGATTCTAGGATTGACATATTATGGTATGTTCACACCAGATGCGGATGAAGCGTCAGTCTCGAGTGATTTACATGTTAAGTCAATGCATAGACGAGATCAGACATCCTGTGGCGCTATTTGTGTGAATGAGGTGGAGCGAATGACATGGCACAAATTGATCGTTTTGAGCGTTTGACTCAGCGCGTGATTTATGCGAAATGCTCGAGTTGAAAAATCTGAACTTTGGATTTGCGCCGCATTAACCAATCAGGAGCTTGCTCTAGTAGGGGTGTGGTTATGACATAGCGCCTGTAGTCAGAGATGGCAAAAGTACACACACTCTTTACTCAAGTACAGATACTCATGTTTAAAATGACTGGTAAAAGTTAGCCAAGCAACATCATGCTACAATACGGTCCAAAAACACAGTTCAAAAAGTTGCCCTTTGTATCATCACCTGGACACAAAACCTAACTTTACAGCTGTTAAAAAACAACAGCTGCCATACTCGTTCATATACTCTAAAACTTAATTCTTCTGCCTATATATTTATAACTAATTAAATTTAACACTTCATTTTGTCCAAAACATATTTCATTTTTTTTCTTTTGATTTGTTTGTTTTCAGAGTATTGTCACGGCCACAAGAGGACAAGGAAGGGTAAGCTTTAAAGATGTTTATTCTGTGATGCACAATAGTCACACAGTGAACCAGGTGAATGGCGTTGTAGAGGGTGAGCAATCTCACACACAATCAGCTAAGCTGGTTAGTTCAGTTCATGGGTAAACATCAACATCAGAATAGTCACTTCCCTTAAATAGGTGTGTTGGCATCCATAGGTGAAGGAGGAGGAGGAGGAGGAGGAGGAGGAGGAGGAGGAGAACATCCACGAAAGAGTACAGGGGGATTTAGGAGAGAAGACGAAGAGAACCATGCGTCTTTGATTCCAGCCGCTGAATGAGTGAGTGAGGTGAGTATATATGGTGTGTGGTGACAGCAGGTGCAGGTGCGGGTGATCAGTAATCAGGAGAGGGTTCGCGGGTGTGGTGTGTGGTGGTTGGTGAGTGAGATTGGTGATTGGGACTGCAGGAACGGGTCGAGGGTGTGACAAGTATTGTGTATATTTCACTTTTTTCATGTGATAAATCCCTGTTCCTTTGCATTATATTTTTATTCATAAAATCACGCAATATAGATACTTTTAATGTTCTAAAATATTTATCTAACAATCTAACACATTTAAATGAAGACTACAGTGTAAATGATATAAATGTTATAACTACTGTATAAAACAGTATAACTTCTGTACTAGGAAATATGAACTCATTGGAAACAAAGGAAAAACATCTCAATGCCTAACGTATTCATGAAGTATTTAATTGATTTAGTACTAACTGTAAAAAAGTTGACAAAAAGGCACGATTGTTAAAGTTTTTTTTCCACGGTATTAGACTGAAAGATCAGAGAAGTACAGTACACCATGGTCGGAGATGGACAAAAGATTTTAACCCCATTTAAATCCCAGATTTGAATAGGTATGAGTCTCGTTTAACTGTGATCCTATTGACCAAAATGCATCTTATTACCCGGTATAAACATGACATCAGTCATGTTTACATCGCTGATTCCGTCACATCCACATTCGCCATTCTTGCCATTCCCATTGTAAGCTTAATTAACAAGCCTACTTACATTGCGTGGTCAGAGGTTGAAAAAGCCTCGAACTGCAGCACGCAGGTGCGCAATGACAAAAAATATATTGGCTGAATCATCAAGGCATTCAATTGCGCAATGGCAAGTAATAATATAGATTGCACCACAAAACACGAGCCCCATTTAAAAATGTAAGGAGTAGAAAGTACAGATATTTGTGTAAAAATGTAAGGAGTAAAAGTAAAAAGTTGTCAGAAAAATAAATAATGGAGTAAAGTACTGATACCAGAAAAATCTACTTAAGTACAGTAACAAAGTATTTGTACTTCGTTACTTCCCATCTCTGCCTGTAGTTGGTGTCCTGAGGGGCCTAGCAACACCCATGGTGTTACTACAGTAAAGCAAATCATGGACCATACTACTGCAACTGTGAAGAGAGTTTGCATTAAACACAGAAACCCCTGCTGTTCAAAATATGTATCATGATGCATTTAGCATCTCAACTGATTTGAATCATCATGTCGATTTTCAACAGACTGGTGGTGAATTGTTACTCATTTGACTTTCTATGAACAAATCTTTTTTTTTTTTTACATTTTTATAAATAGATACTTGTTTATTTTCTATGTAAAACCTGTAATACTAATACATTATTTTATCTTTGAAATGAGAAAATATTTGACTATAGATGGGGGTATTTTCTCTTTCATTTCTACAGTGTTTTTACAATGGCCGTACACTTTGTGGACTCTGATGGTCAGAAGACTGTACGTCCATGCACACGTCATGAGTGAGTTTATGTGTGTCAGTGTTCGTCCGCGTCATCCTTTTTTTATGTCATGTGCTTTCTTTGTCCTTCTCCCGCCACCGTCATTATTAATCTGTCTCACCTGTACTCATCCCTCTTGTGTCATTAGTCTAATCAGCCCCCATCTATTTATATCCTTTCGTCTGTGTCTTTCGTGGTCCGGTATTTTGGTTCGTCCTGTGGTTCGTGTGGTCCTGTGTCTGCCTGTCTTCCCATATCCTGTATCCGTTCCCGTAAGTGTCAATAAACCCGTTTTGTAATGTTCATCCTTCTCCGTCTCGTCTTGTTATCCTCCGCCCTCCGGGCGTTACATAATACCGGACCCACAGTTAGCGGCGTGTTTTCCCCCGATTTTCTTTTTATAGTCTGTTTTTCCCTCAGTGTTTTATTTTTCTCCCTCCGTGTTCCTTTTAAACCCATCCGCCCTTCCGTTTCCCGTCACCACCTGCTGGAGCAGGGGGAAAGCAGCCCTGAGGACCATATCCGAGCGACTGAGAACAGCTTTCCGGGCGACGTGCTCTGCGCGCCCATCATCTGTTACAGAGCACGATCGCCCGAAGATGGTCCTCAGGGCAACACCGGCGCAAAGATGGAGTGGACACTGGCGAGTAAAATATTTCCACTCACCGCCTTCCTGGAGGATCTCGTCAGTGCCACTCCCGACCCAGTGACCAGCCAATCAACATCGTCCACCTGCAGGGAGCGCTTGCCAGAGCCCACCGCAGACGGAGAGCCACCCCCGACCAATGAGCCATCGCCCCCTAGAGCGACAGAGCGGAATTGCGTTGAGATGGAGGAGCTTAAACACCCGTCTGACCAGGTGTGTGTGCCGGCAACACCGCCAAGAGGGGGAGTCCTGGCGGCTACCCGCGGCACCAGCGAGAGTCCCGCCCACCCCCCCTATGCAGATGGACAGCGACTGGTCACTGGGAGGCTACTCATTGGCTTCTGGGGCTTCATTTTTAATCACCCGCTGTTTTTAGACAGCATCTACCTGCCGCTGTTTCCAGACAGCAAACAACTGTTTCTACACAGTTTTTTAATCTTCTCTCTAGAAAAAAGCCACAGCTCCAGGGTCATGAGTAGCTTCCCACGGTCCCCCAGAACTGCAGCCAGTCATCCAGCTCCAGCACTGCTGCAGTCAGCCAGCCCCCCAGCTCACGCTCCAGCTCCGGAAATGGAGCGCGCCTATGGGTACTGCCTGTCTGCGTCACCCTCTGGAGGGTGTCGCCCAGCGTCAGCTCCTACGGCCTCCGAGCTGCGGACTCCACCTCGGCCCTTCGACCCTAGGGCTCCGCGTTGGCTCACTCCTCCCTCGTCTTCGTCATGGGCCGTCCGCCCATCAGCTCCGCCAGGCTCCCTCGTCCCTCCGGCTCCACCTTGTTCAGTCGCCGCCCTTCCTTCGCCTCTGGACTCCACTCATCCGGCTGCACCTCATCGCACCGTCCTACCGGCAGCGTTGAGCTCCTCCTTCCCTCCGGCTGCGCCTTGGTCCTCTGTCATGTGCTTTCTTTGTCCTTCTCCCGCCACCGTCATTATTAATCTGTCTCACCTGTACTCATCCCTCTTGTGTCATTAGTCTAATCAGCCCCCATCTATTTATATCCTTTCGTCTGTGTCTTTCGTTGTCCGGTATTTTGGTTCGTCCTGTGATTCGTGTGGTCCTGTGTCTGCCTGTCTTCCCACACCCTGTATCAGTTCCCGTAAGTGTTATTAAACCCGTTTTGTAATGTTCATCCGTCTCCCTCTCGTCATGTTATCCTCCGCCCTCCGGGCGTTACAATGTGAAAATGATTTGAACTCAGTTATATACAGCACAATTTTATGACCTGGCAAATTGCGAAACAATCGCATGAAATTCCACGCCAACATGGACCAAGGGAGACATTACTTTCAGACCCACTCTCTTGCTCTCACTCTCTCTGTCTCTCTTGAGAGCTTAATAATGATACGAGCCATAGACATAACATTTTTTTTCAGCATTGGGAAACCAAGATGCCTGATCACCCAGTGTGCATAAAAAGAAGCCTATTCTGCAGTATACTGTCATCTCTGGTGACCATGTCATGCATGACACATCATACAACACTCGTTCAGTGAGTTTATATTGTTGAACTTTAGTCTGATCAAATATTGGCTCATTTAACCGCACACACCTCACATAATCAAGTCGACAGCTCTCAAAATGTTTTGACATGTTTAAAAATTATTGGGAGCTTGTAAATGTACGAGCACTCACATGAACGAGCCATGGTCATATGATAATCAACTATTTCCATGTGACTTCTCCCTATGGGGAATAATTGCATACAAGCTGTTCTGAAACCAAAATCTCACTTTGCAACAAACAGTTAAGGTAAAGAATGCACTCATTCATTCATGCAATGCCATATTCCTGGATGATTTGAACCCTCAAACTAAGTTTTTGTCTGTGATCTCAGTAAAAAGTGCTCCAAGTTTCAAGAGCTGGGTCTCTTTATGAGTCACAATAGCTCAGTTTCAGCACTGACTGAATGGCCTCAAAGGAAAACACATCTATGAGATGACCTCAAATTAATGCACTCACAGTTTTTGTAGATGCAAGAGAGATTTTCAAAATGTATCATGTGACAAGTCAATGCAGGAACTCATTTATCACCCTACTCCTTTTTTCCACTTCGGATTGCTTACAGAACAGATTTCATCCGCTGAAATATTCATTAATCTATGACAAGCTAAAACCTTATGCTCTGATCTCTATCAGCTCAGAGAAATGATTTTACCATCTTTCATGGTTGGAAATAAATCTAATGTCAGTTACAGCTCACCTGAACATAGCTCACGTGTTTAAGGCTTTTCAAACTCACATAGTATTTTTTTATTAATTATATCAAATCAATGATTCTAACATTGTAATTTAGGCAAAATAACCATAACAACATTATTTTTTATATATGTTGTCATAACAGAATATTCGTCAATTCACCTGCACTTAAATATGAAGAAAACAGTTTGGCTTCATATAGTGTATATAAATGCCAGACACATTTGACCATTTTTAGATCTAAAATCTGTCTTCAAGGGCTAAATTAACTTTTCTGAACTGCAAATCTAATCTGGGTGAAGCTGCATTTCCTGCAGGGAGGAATTCAAGTGGGCAACAATTCCAACAATTTCAGTATTTGAATTCTGCTCACATCCCATTTCAGTAATGTCTCTTTCAAAGGCTCCACTATCTGTGATAATAGGCAATGAATGATGAGGCCTTTTGCATGCATTAGGAGTTTTATTCTCTTGCCTCATTCACACAGCATTTGTATTCATGGACTTTAAAGCCATGTATCCCGATTCCTAACATATTGTTGCTTCAACAAAACTTTCCCAACAATCAGTTCTGGGAAGGTTGCTTTGGAAATGTTGTCGCAACAGTTGTCACTGGGAAAGCACAGTTTCTGCTACCTTGAAAATGAGTGTACATTCTTAAGCCGATTATGCTTAATAAGCTAATATGGGTAATGTTATGTAAACACGATACTCGGATTTCTTTCATCAGTTAAAGATCAGAAGTGTTTTTTATTAGTTGATTAGAAAATCTTAGCTACTAATCGTTAAGCATGAATTCCATTAAGACTGTTACTGTTGACACGCATTCAAACGGTCACTTCTAGACGAAGGCGGTAGTAATATTTTGTACACTCTAATGCTGTATTGTCTTAATAAAGCACAAAATTGTGTCATTGACTCACACAGATGATGCAGATTCATCTAAACAAACAAAATTGTGCTAAATTTACAGGTACTGTAAAGACGAGATAGCAATAGCACATCTTCTTACAGATTTCCCTCTGACATTTTAGAGCTACTGACACTAATGTTTGGGCTGTGAAATCATCTGCTGGTTAGAAATCTGGCAAACCTTATATCTCATGTGCACTCACAGGCCACTTTATTAGGTACACCTGTCCAACTGCTCGTTAACGCAAATTTCTAATCAGCCAATCGCATGGCAGCAACTCTAGGTCAATGCATTTAGGCATGTAGACAAGGTCAAGACTGCTGCAGTTCTGCTGCAGTTCAAACCGAGCATCAGAATTTGGAAGAAAGGCGATTTAAATGACTTTGAACGTGGCATGGTTGTTGGTGCTAGATGGGCTGGTCTGAGTATTTCAGAAACTGGTGATCCTCTGGGATTTTCATGCACAACCATCTTTAGGGCTTACAGAGAATGGTCCACAAAAGAGAAGATATCCAGTGAGCAGCAGTTCTGTAAGTGCAAATGCCTTGTTGATGCCAGAGGTCAGAGGACAGACTGGTTCGAGCTGATGGAAAGGCAATAGTAACTCAAATAACCACTAATTACAACCAAGGTATGCAGAAGAGCATCTCTGAACGCACAACAGCTCAAACCTTGAGGCAGATTTAGCTACAGCAGTAGAAGATCACACCGGGTGCCACTCCTGTCAGCTAAGAACAGTAAACTGAGGCTACAATTCACACAGGCTCACCAAAATTGGAAAATAGAAGATTGGAAAAACGTTGCCTGGTCTAATAAGTCTTGATTTCTGCTGCGACATTCAGATTTTGGCATCAACAACATGAAAGCATAGATTTATCCTGCCTTGTATCAATGGTTCAGGCTGGTGGTGGTGGTGTAATGTTGTGGGGGATATTTTCTTTGCACACTTTGGGCTTATTAGTACCAACTGACCATCATGTCAACGCCACAGCCTACCTGAGTACTGTTGCTGACCATGTCTATCCCTTTATGAACACAGTGTAGCCACCTTATGATGGCTACTTCCAGTAGGATAACGCACCATGTCATAAAGGGCGAATCATCTCAGACTGGTTTCTTGAACATGACAATGAGTTCACTGTACTCAAATGGGCTCCACAGTCACCAGATCTCAATCTAATAGAGCACCTTTGGGATGTGTTGGAATGTGAGATTTGCATCATGGATGTGCAGCCGACAAATCTGCAGCAACTGCGTGATGCTATCATGCCAATATGAAATAACATCTCTAAGGAATATTTCCAGCACCTTGTTGAATCTATCCCATGAAGGATTAAGGCAGTTCTGAGGGCAAAAGGGGGTCCAACCTGGTACTAGTAAGGTATACCTAATAAAGTGTATTTTGTGCATGCTATTGTGCTCAGTGATTTACATATCTGAACAATTAAGCTCCACAAGAACCCACATTTGGAACTTCATTCCATGAGTTCGCATGTCTTTGGACTGTGGGAGGAACCCAGAGGAACCCAGGGGAACCCAGAGGAAACCCACGCGAGCACGGGGAGGACATGTAAACTCCGCACAGAAACGTTGACTGGCCTGGTAAGGACTTGAACCAGTGACATTCTTGCTGTGGTAATCATGCGTTAGCTAATGCCGGACCAGCCGTGTTCAATCACAATCACGTGCTCCTATCGAAATTAGTTTATAAATAAACTTCACTCAAATATAATAAGCAGTGTAACAATTCAGTTACTTTTTAATGTAGTGGATTACATTTGCTCACTTTTTAATTACTTTTCCAAATTTCTCACAAATGTTTTTAACTGTTGTTTCAAGAGTTCACACTTAGCTGATGGTTGGTTATAAAGCTTGTTTGGCATGCTGTCCCGAGAGAGAGCCCTGAGCTCATAGATCCTCAAGCCCGGGGCTCCCTCCAGTTTGCAAGGAGAGAGGGGAGTTTGAGCTCAGGTAGATCTCGAGAACTCCCCTGCTGTAGTAGCTAATGAACGGATAGTGATTGCTCTTGAGATGACTACTTAGGAGCATGTCTATGATGCCAATTTGGATTAATAAATTAACTTAAGTTGCATGTTTTTGGACGGCGGACCCGGTGGAAACCCACGTGAGCACGGGGAGAACGTGTAAACTCCACACAGAAACGTCAGCTGGGTTGGTAAGGATTAGAACCAGTGATGTTCTTGTTGTGAGGCAAGAGTGTTAACCATTAGGCCACCGTGCCACCCATCTAGGAAAGGAGGATTAGGGGTGGAAGGGGGGATTCTTCAAAATGAAGATGGCTATGATATAAAACTTAGGGTATTTAGAGTGGCTTAGGAATCGTCTGATTGGTGAATCATGAATTGGATAATGCAGGACCAGCCGCAGCAATCATAAGCACGTGATTCTCTCGCCAGATACAGGAAAAGTTTCTTTCCTCAGGCCATCTACCTCATGAACAGTTAAATATTCCCCTACTGTGCAATAAACATGTGCAATACTTTCTCATACGCACTCGTACACAGCACCTTATAACAATTTACAGTGCAATACTTTCTCTACACAGTTGTACACAGCACCTTATAACTTGTATATTTATAACAAATCTGTACATACAATTCAACATCCAGAGCTTTTTGACTGATTGCATCTCTGTTTAATATTTGTTGTCTTTTTCATATTTATTTCGTGTTGTCACTCGTCACTTTATGTACACTGGAAGCTTCTGTAGCCAAAACAAATTCCTTGGGCAATAAAACCCATTCTGATTCTGATTCTGAAATTAGTTTATAAATAAACTTCACTTATTTCCAAACATTTAAAGCTAAGCAGGATTATTCATAAATAACTGTAATTGTTACACTTAGTTTTTTCAGCAACTCCAGTGAAGCTGTAACACTCCTGGATTAATCCTTAGGTAATTTGTGCTGGGTAAGTTTATATAAAGTCAAATATACTGTCTTGGTCAAAATTATTGGCACCTTCTGCAAATATAAGCAAATAATTCTGTTAAAATATATCATTCCAAAAAAAATGTAAAAAATTAAAATAAATCAAAGCCCAACCTTTCATTGAAACAAAATAAAATAAAAATAAATGTTTTTCCCTATACACAGAGGCCACAGTTATCCACAATGAGCACCTGTAAAAAATCTTATGAGAGAGATATCTCTTAAATATATTTCCATTCATATTTCCATTATTTTAAAGCAAAGCAAGATGAAACACAAAAGCCAAATTCCTTTCTTCATCCATCACAGTGTGTAAAAAGCAAAGAGTATAGTTCTGATATGCAGAAAGGATTCGCTGAGCTTTACAAAAACAGAAAATGGTTATAAGAAAAAAATAAAGCATTGAAAATTCCACCAAATAATTAAGAAGTTCTAATCTGAGAATGAAGAATGAATCTGATTGAAAGAGGACGTGTGTGTCACATTATGTTCTGGTGTTCCTGTGTTTGCTGTGTCATGTGACTTCCCAGTGTGTTGTTCCATGTGCTCCTGTGTTATTCCATGTGCTTCTTTGATTATCATGTGCTCCCGCCACTAGTTAAGTTTCACCTGTGTTCCTCCCCTGTGTGTTATTAGAGTTATTATGCTCCTTGTATTTATACCCCTGCATTTGTTTAGTTCCTTGTCCGTTCTCAAACGTCATTCTGAACGTCACTCCTGAAGAACCCTGTGCGCCAACGTGTGTATGTTCCAGCTCTTGTAGTAAGTGTCTGTAAATAAATACGTGTTTTTTTGTTAACTCCTGCAATTTCAGTTTATAAAATAAAATCGCGACATTGGCCCTATTTCAGAAAGAAGGTTAAGTTAAAAACTCAGAGTATGTTAACCCTAAAATGAGAGAAACTCTGGGTTTTCTGTTTCAAAAATGGCAGGTTTGTCAAACTCGAGAAAACAGGGTAAGTCAAGCTTGTTTCTGAAAGAGAGGTAACTTTTACTCAGTCAGTTACTGTGGTAACTTACTCCGTGAACCTAACCTGGTCAGGAGCTGGTGTTATTATTTTAACTCTGAGTTTCTGTCGGTCTTCTCCCCTTTTTTTTTTTTAAAGACAAAGTGGTATTTCTCGCCTTGGCCTTAGACTCTTTGTCTACATTTCAGTCACACAAAGAACAAAGTAACGAGAGTGGTTGTCCTTTTTTGGGAAAATTACAATTAGATTCAATACCATAGTTTTACCTTTGATATTACTGCAAAAGATAAATAATTAGCTTAAATTCACTGACCTTCGACAAGGACATGTACTGTAACTAGATTAATGGGATTATTACTCGTTCTAAAAACTCTTTTCTTTTTTGTACCGCTTGCATTTTAAATGTCATATCAACCTCTACCACTTGATCAATAAAAAAGGCAGACACACAAGTGCACTTTTAGAAACTCAATTTTAGAAATTTTATCTTAAACTGATCAACGTGTGTAAAAAAAAAGGGAACCTTAAATTAAACATTTCCACTGAACATTAAGTTAAGGTTATATGCATTCTTGTTTAGTCAAATTTGTTGTAGAAACTATGCAGTAGCCTATTTAATGCAATTACATCTGAAATGACTTCGGCCAATTCCCCACTTTTTCAAGGGAAAAGTCTAGAAGCGTCACACATTACTTATTTAATTTTTTATTATTATACTTAAATATTTAATGCGTTACATTTTTTAAATGTAAACCTGCATATTAACTTGAGCAGCTATGTTTTCCAATGCTAATTGTCTCTGTTTGCCGATGCAGTGGTGTTGCTTTTTTTTATTTTTTTAATTTTTTTTATATGGTATAATAACACATCGAGTTTAGCTGGAGAAAAAAATCTTTTTTTATTTTTATTTTTTTTAATAAATGTCATGGTGATTCCTAATATCTGCACTCCATTAATAATGCCTTTTTATAGCTGCGGTGTGCACGCTTCACTCTGAATTAGTCTACTCGCACTCAGTTCAGCTGTTCTGAAACCGAAAACTCTGAGGTTTTTAATCTCTCAGTAAGTCAACTCCGAGTTCAAGTTTAAACTTGGAGTTGGTTGAACCTCCTTACTGAAACAGGCCCGGTGTGTTTGTATTGTCTTTATGAACAGGGAGGAGGATATTTTGATATTTTCAGGATTACAGATGAAAAATTGCAGAAACTAGTCTGGATGTCAGAAAAAAAATACCAATCAAACAGCATCTTAGTCACCACAGGACAGCTACGGCTTCACAACAAAATCATCTTGACACATTCAATAACCAACTCAGCATTTTCAGACATTACTAACTCTAAACAGGATGGATTCTGTGGTAGGATGAAACTTAAAAAGAGAAGGGGTTTTGCACACAGTTTGTTTTATCCTGTGTCCACAGTTAAATGCACTGCAGGATCTTTAATGTTGCATGTCTTTTTTCTGCCAGACAACCTGGACAGATCCTACAAAGAATCTATCAAAAATCATCAGCACATACTACATATGCTACAGGTTTTATAATGGCTCATAATTGGATCTTCCATGATGGCAATGATCCAAAACAGTCAAATTCTGTAATTGCCATTCCAGTCCCCTTAAATGCAGGGGAGGTTCTAGAAGGGTGGCAAAAATATTCTTGCCCCCCCCTTGTGCCCCCCAGCAGTGCAGACTGATCAGAGTATTTCCAAAGCCTATTGAAGGTAACCCTGAAACGATTAGCCTAAAAAGCATAACGGCTAATGCTAATGCTGCCTTAATGGCAGCGTGCAGAGAAGGAAACCAAAGGCTGCTATGTGATTGGCTACAACAGTGTTTTGTCTCACATTTCGTATGTTTCTTTCACCTCAGATGTTTGTTCTAACTCAGCAACTGCCCTGCAAAGTGGACTCCACAGAATATTGCACAGAAGCCATACACAGAGTTTGACTTGTGAGTGAAATCAGCTGGGTGAAATAAGAGAGACAAAATATGCAGATTGGTGGGATGTTAGGACCAGGGTTAAGAAATGCTGGGCTAAGATGTGCTTCACGTGACCAAGTTAGCATTACAGATTTTTTTTAATTGTGAGTAATAAAGACCTTTTCATCTCCTCATAGGTATATCTGTGGTGTGGGAGCAATTTAGGTGCATTTAATATCTCACGAGTAGAGCCGCTTGAAGTTGAACACACCTACTCCATGTCTCATCAACACTTATTTCCTGTATATTTTTGGTACAACACCATTGGATTAGAGAACTATTAATTTCACAGCTAAAAATAGAAGTACGATTTCACAAGACTTCTCTGCTCATTGTAAGTAATGAATTATAAGTATAGGCCTGTAAATACTGAAATGCATTGATGTATTTTGAAAGCCCCAGTTTTTTCCCTGTTGTTTAAAAGTTTAATGGCGCACTAACTTTCCTAAATAGTCTGCAGTGATGTGGTAAATGCTAAAATGTGGAGGTTTATTGCTGTTAGCGTTCGGACATTTTTAACATGTAGAATAGTGTATTGAACAAACAAATGTTTTTGCATGGCATTATAATCTTCTTTTGTTTGCAATGTCCAAGATCAGATACATTTTTAAATGATTTTGTCTTTAATCAGACGAGAATATGTCTTAAATATATATATATATATTCTGTTATATATTTACAA
>CAIGQW010055679.1:58728-86261 GCA_903798125.1 Danio choprae | reverse complement strand
TGGGAGAACATGCAAACTCCACACAGAAACGCCAACTGACCCAGCCGAGGCTCGAACCAGCGACCTTCTTGCTGTGAGGCGAACGTGCTACCCACTGCGCCACTGTGAGGCCCAAACACTAATTAACTTCAGGGAAAGGAACTAACAGTGGTAGAAGTAATGTACACAAATCAATAAAACTGAAAACTCAAACTAAAGTCTTCAGTTCAGTTTCCTATCCTCTGTATTCTGCCTCCTGATTAGTTCAATAATTAATACCCCTTTCACCATTCATTAAGTTTATAAAACCTATTTGTATTTAATCCTTCAGTTTTCCTCAGTTCTTTGTTTGGTTTCGTATGTGTTAGCATGCAGTTTATGTTACAGTTACTCCTAAGCAACCTCAGAATTTAAAGACTTTTTCATACATTTGTGTTTGACTTTGCCATTCTGTGACAGATTGGTATACGTTACATTATACGATTATTACTACATTTTGAAATTAACATTAAGATAAAACAGAAAGCATGGTATTTCGTGTTAACTAATGTTGTCAACAAATGTGAGCTTCCTGTAAAGTGCACCCAATAACAAGAGTTTAATTCAAGTAAATGTTACTTATGCTTGTTTGTTTTTTAATGAGTTGGCTGTTTAAAATATGCCTTAAATGAGTGCGCTAATTAACATTCTGAAAGTGTTACTGGTTGATCCACATACAGTACAAAGAAACAGAGAAAGACCTTAATCATAATTATAGAAAAATAAATAATTAATTGTATTAGTGAGTCGGAGGATTGCAGCCCCTTTATTATGATGCTAATCAACTTTGTATGAAATGCAGTAATTATAATCCCTAATTCCATGTAACCCTGACTTCAAAAGAACAAAGATAAATCTGGTTTCCCAAAGGAAATATTGATCTCCATGGTTTCAAGGCATCCTCTGAAAGTAGCCCATTCTCACATGCTGTGCAATGGCA
Source organism: Danio choprae (assembly GCA_903798125.1). NCBI lineage: Eukaryota > Metazoa > Chordata > Actinopteri > Cypriniformes > Danionidae > Danio > Danio choprae. The sequence continues at coordinate 85,303 of CAIGQW010055679.1, read as the reverse complement.
TTCGGCCTAATGCAACCATTGTCACGGTTTGGGTTAGTGAAGGACGTGAACTCAATCGCAGGAACAAAAATGCATATTTATTAATTAAAAATTAAAACAAAACGCAACAAAAACTACCCTGAGGGGGTAAACATAACTGAAACATAAAAACAAACTTCACTGGGCTGGCAGGGAAGAGCAGGGCTGGACACTACAATACAAGACTGGAATCTACAATATATGACAACAAACTGGCACAGGACAGCAGAAATGCCGGATGATTGAGAACGAGAACGAATTACAAGAACAAATTAAGAACGAGTGAATGAGAACAAATTAAGAAACAAACAAGTGAACAGAATTAACTAATAATGGGTTAACAAGATGAGAGGGACTAGACAATAGACAGGAGAGCACAATACAAAAGAGACAACGCCATGTGCTCACGTGAAACAGGGCTAGAACACGTAACCAATGAGAGAACCCATTAACCACATGTTCACATAATACACAACACTAAAGCACATTGCGCATGTAAACATGTAAACATGAACCACATACTAAACACCACACCAACACAAGACTAGACTTAACGCAAGACACAAGCACACAATAAATGAAACACCTACTGTGCTCTCACGTGCGACGTGCATTTTCCAAGCCCAGCACTAACCAAAACAGAAACCAACTTGACTGAAGAGCTGAGAACAAAACCGCATACCGCGAACAAACAACAAACACAAGGATGAGAGCGGGCATCCCGAGCACATGCGGCCCAAGCGCAGCCAAGATTTTGCTCGTACAAAGACGAAGACACAGACAGAGACAGGATATAAGTGCACGACCCGAGAAAACTTGAGCCGAGCACGTCATACAAGACAAGACAGGACTAGCTTCTGAACTCCACCACCAAATCAAAAATAAACAAGACCAAAGTGGCAGCATCCTAACAGGCATGGTACAGCAGCAGAGTTCCTTGACTATTACACCAGAATGAGAGTATAGTTCCTAGCAATATTGGCCTAAAAATAGTCATTTTTTCATTTCCTGTCAGTCTTATTTCACCGTGTAACTACAGAAGACTCAAAAAAGTTTAAACTAAATATTAATAGTCAAATCTGATTCAAAGAATTATGTTAAGTTAAGCTAAAAGTGAACCCACCAGAACATGAAATGAGCTGAATGTATTCCAATCAATCTTTTAACTCTAGACATGGCTTGTTAAATGAGTGTTCCTTTAACAGCGCTTAAATGGAAGTTTAAAAATGTCAGTACTGTTTGGTACCAAAGTCTGCATCTTTGAAAACCCTATTGTTTATGCTGTGACCTCCAGGTCATCTCAGTTTGTCCCTGCTAGTCATTTACATCAAGGCATCAAACTGATGCCTTAGCAATACCAGAGATCTGGCAGCATGGAAACTTCGGCCAAAATGGGTTGTGCAATCAATAAACCTTTTAACAGACACTCTAAGAAAAAAATAACTATTTTTGTTGTGAAATTATGTTCCGGAACCATACTGAGACCTTTTCAGTTTTTTGTGATAACCTATGCACAAAAGTCAATTGTGAAGATACAGTAGTTGCTTAAGTCAATAAGATTCACAGTAGGCAACCCTCTGGAGAACAAGGTTTTGCATTTTACCATGCTGTAATCATGTCTAATAACTCAGAAATCTATGATGGATTTCTAGAATGATATATCTCAAGGGTGTTACTTAAAGAGCGTATAGTTCATTCTTCATTACAGGAAGTTGAGTTCCAGTTGCAGACAGATGCACCAGATTCTCCTGTGGGCCTAGGACAAGCTGTTCTCGGTTAGACATTCCTGAACACAGACATACCCTCAAGGAACTCTAAGACCTGGTGAATAGACCCAAGTGAAAGGTCTATAGCAATCATTGTGGACATTCTTCCAAACTCCCTGGTTCTATAGATGCAGTAAGTCATATGCTCCAGTCTGTCAACCAATGATGTTCTGACTATACTCTCAAGGAAAATGTATTCTGAAGTGGAAATCACATTGGTGTAGTGATTGCCAATTTGATTTAGTTAGGACAACTGCCCAATAATAATTGCCCAGTCCTGGACATCCTGTAAGACCAGATTTTGCTAGGATAACTCATTAAACATTTACATACTTACATAGCAGGCTTAGCTGCTTAACCCACACTTTTGGGTGGTAAGTCTTTGGGGAAATACGCAGATCTTAGATGTTTCCTACAGTATGTGGTACCTGTGGCAGTTTGCAAGTTATATTAGGTCAGTCTCTGTTGATAGCGACCTCATTTATAAACTTTGCACCAAAGCATTACTCTGGGAGCTCATGTTCTGAAGGTCCCCACAAACATGGTACGATCTATAGGGTTGAAGGCTTTTTGTCCTCCTTCTTTGAGATGCTGGACAAAAAGAAGCTCAACATACTACAGTATGTCTTTGCAAAGCCATAAACTCTTACTTTCACAGAGCTGCCTGTGGCATAGATTACAACTATTTATAGTATATTTTGGCCCTCTGAGGAAGGGATACCTACATCTATACTAGCTATTAGCTGGATGAAAGTTGAGACTAGCTTTCTTGTTTTTGAGGTCTCTGGACATCCCCCATCTATTGCTGTCAGGGCACACTAGGGGTGTGTCTCAATCAGCTCCTGAGGTTGTGGATCAGTAGGTCATGTACACACATTCGGGCACTCATAAGCACAGCGATGAGCTTGGTTCACCACACCACATTGGGACACTGAGTGTGATGTAAGAATGTCCTCATTGCGTAACATCAAAACTGGAATTTACAGCAGATACAATATTTTTCTTATTTTCATTTTATGATGGTTATTTTATAACAGGATCATGAGTTGCCCTGCTATACTTTCTATGCCTATGATTGACCTGCTGCTGCAGAAGCTGATTTTTTCTTTTTTCTTTTTTGATTCTGGTGTGCCTTAAACGTCCTTAGTCATGGCATCACAGATCATCATGTCAAACTACATTCATTGTGACATCCTGCCACACAATTGGATTGATTATTGTTCAGACCACCGCCTAGGTTTATTGTAAGTGATATGTGATTTTCGAATGAAACAGAACATTAACCTATAAGCACCATCCATCGGACACTATTTTCAAAACTGCTGCAATATGTAGAACAGTCAACATATTAAAATGTTGCCAAATTTACATTAATTAAGGTGTTAAACTGTATTTAATTTAAAAGGTGTTGAAATGTTCAATGAGTAATGTAATATAATTTTGCCAGCACATTTTTCTTTGTTTTATTTCCTCATTTATGCTTGATTAAACAATTTTGTCAATAGTACTTTTTGTAATGTATATTTGAATTGACAGTCAGGCTCAGATCAGATTGCTTCACTTTATACATTATATAATCTCAGGAGAGACAACTTGAGCAGTCATTTTCCTGAAATCCTTAAGCTTTCATTTATCATGTGACACATTAGAACTGTCATCACACATATTTTAAATGACACTGCTGCTCACAATCAGAATCTGACACTCAGAATAATGTAGTGTCTATCACTCACTTTCCCTGCAAGTTCTCACTGTTGGACTGATTGATGAATCACACCAAACTAATGAGACAGAAACGGATGTTCTTGTGTACTCGTGGTATTTTTATTCAGCATTTGACAGGTACACAAATCTGGGTTTATGTGATGTGAAAATTGTAATGTGACATTTTAAAGACTGACTGTTGTATTGTTTTACTTGATGCTGTTTGCAAATGGAATACTCTCAAGGAACTCTAAGACCTGGGGTCTTACTGAGGCTGATTTAAGAAGTTTGGCCAAGCAGATGCTGTTCCCATCTCCTGAAAAGTCACACAATCAAACTTGGGCTGTCCTACGTGCAAACACTGTTCCCCTCATCAAATTACTTCAGGTGATCTAGAGACAGCATGCAAGAACAGAGTCCATGACTGTCACTAGTTCACTTGTTCTAGATGGCCCAAGTGAAAGGTCTATAGCAGGCGTGCCCAAACTCAGTCCTGGAGGGCGGGTGTCCTGCAAAGTTTAATTCCAACCCCAATCAGACACACCTGGGCTAGGTAATCAAGCTCTTACTAGGCTTTCTAGAAACATCCTTGCAGGTGTGTTGAGGCAAGTTGGAGCTAAAATCTGCAGGACCCCGACCCTCCAGGACCGAGTTTGGACACCCCTGGTCTATAGCAATAAGCCTGGACGTTCTTCTAAACTCCCCAGTTCTATAGATGCGGTAAGTCATATGGTCCAGTCTGTCAACCAATGTTGTTCCGACTATACTCCAAAAGTAAAAGGTATTCTGAAGTGGAAATTACATGGTTTAGTGATTGCCAATTTGATCCAGTTAGGACAAGAATAATTGCCCAGTCCTGGTTTTTATTTTTATAGTTTTATATTTTCTAAAGGCCTAATCTTGCCAGGCTGCCAGGGTGTTGTTGTTCGCATGTTGGTTTGCGGTTAATAAGGTGTTCTGGGTGACTGCTCTTTGAAGTACAATTCTTCCATTTTGTTTAGATTTGATTTTCTGATTATGTCATTGTCTTTTTCTATGGTTACTAATCCCCATACCCTAAGCTCATGTGTCCAAATGCTACCCAAATACCCCATCTTCCCCTAACTGTTGTTCTCTGTCAGTCTATTTTGTCAGTCTCTGTCGGTCAATGAGCAGTAGCCTTTAAGTTCCACAGTAGTCACATACAGTAGAGGATGCCCCGGCCAAAGGTACAAGGTAGTTTTCTGAGCAGAAAATATTCTTTGATTGCATCTGGGTTCATTGGCATATTCAGAATAGACAGATCTAAGGCTGTCAAATCTTTTTAAAATTAGAATATATTTGTCAAATTTATATAAAAAATGACATTTGAATAAAAAAAAAACCCTGCATTCAGGTTTCTAGTGTACCAAGAGGTGCGTGAGACATGATGATGACGTAACCGTCGTGGTTTGTTTTTGTTAACTTACTATATGCTGTTTTCCTACTTCCTACTTGGAAATAACATCTTGAAGGCCGCTAGAAATCAGATATCTGACCCGTGAACTCGAGGCAGATCAAAGAACCTTGACCTCAGCGAGACGTGTTATTTGACATCACTTTCACTTCACAGATGACGGCTAGTTATTAGCGTGGAGATTAGCGTGGAGCTGCCTTTTGTAAAACGATAGCAACGTCAGTAGTAGTAGACCGATGGGGGGTAGCAACGTGTGCAACAGAAATAGTCAATGGATGATTAAAGTCCTTGATTAAATCATAGATGCCAATAAAGAGCATTTATGTTTATGATTTACTAACTGTTTTTCTGATAAAACAGCATCCAGAAGCAATTAAGTATTTTTGAATCTTCTGTGTTTTAGACTGTTAGTGATATTACTGGTATATCTCAACAACATGGGTTCAATTGCAGATACTGCCTAGAAGCGCAGCCACTGCTAAGATGTAGTGCAAATCAAAGGTTTTGTTGCCAACTGTTTTCCGACATGCCGATCTGTTCTATTAAGGTTGATTTATTACTGACATTACACACACATCTGCTCATGGCCATGCATTTACTCACATATACTCACACTATTGCTATGAAGTAAATGGCCATGTCTCTCCTATCAGATGTACAAACTGGAACACACAGTTAGAGACATAAATATCTGCTTGCTTTTCCACTAAAGGATTTGATTTAGGATAAAGGCTAATCCTCTCCAGCCATCCTTAGGAATATCTCTTATCTGCACGATAACACAACAGCATTAGGGCTATCATGTGGGGATTATTCTTGAAAGGCAGAACGATCGCTGAATGTTGGTTGGACTGATCGATTGTAATCTGTCTCCAGGAAGCAAATTTTTTTTTTTTTTAAGATTTGAGGTACTGTGAACCTGCTGACTTTGAGAGTGCTCAACTTAAGATGAAACATTCATGAGAGTGTTATGTTATGGTCTGATGACTGTAATGAGTAATATCAACAGCTGATTAATTCCTGCACTATGAGCACACAGTAGGCCAGACTCATTAGCACACAGCGAGTGCTCTTCAGAACTCCAATAACCTTGAGAAAGCATTGATTTCTTCGGATGACATCTCACCTTTGGTGCCGCTGGGATGTGGACGACAACAACAGGAATATTTTACCTACTCTGCAGTCCTCAGAACATTGAGTTATTGAAGTGGCATTTTACAGAAGGTTACAGATATTTTTACAGATAGTCTCTTTATTGTTTTATCAGTATTTATTGCGTTTATTCTGACTACTGCGATTTGATATTATTAATTTATTGTGATTTTCACTGACTTATTAAAGGCTAAAAGACATATGATTGTACCTTTAAAGAGACTGCATTATGAGTTATTTTAACTAAAACAATGCATTCTTAACGTTTATTTCAGGAGAATACACATACACAGTGTATTTGTTAAAGTACCTTTACTCATGAAATTACCAACCATGAAAGTACCAAAACACAGTACATGAATACAATAGTCAAACAATAGAAAAATTCCTTGATTGTTATGCTGAAATGAGAGTATAGTTCCTAGCCTTATTGGCGAGGAAAATAGCAACTTTCCATTTACTGTCGGTCTTAGTACACAGTGTATGACTACGGAAGAGTCTAGCTTTAAATAGCAAAATTAACTATTTGGTCATTTTGACAGAGATGCTAATAGTCTAATCAAGGGGTGGCCAAACTTAGTCCTAGAGGGTCGGTGTCCTGCAGCGTTTAGCCCCAACCCCAATTAAACAAACTTGAACCAGTTAATCAAGCTCTTCTTGGTGTTGGGTCCGAAATCACCTACTACTCGTTTAGGTACTACATTTTAATTTTAATTTACTACTTGACCATTAGAAAAGTACATTCTATATAGTATGAATGTGAGTAGTATAAATAGATTTCGGATGTATTACTGTACATCCATTAATTGTCATTATCACAAGACCTACCTGTGTCAGTTGCGTCAATTCACTCCCATTCATAAATGATCTCGCATGGCAGCATGGGATAGCGTAGCGTCCACTGGATGCGCATTACAAAATCTTGCCCGAAATAGTAACTCATCTGGGTACTTCTCGCCTACTGTTTTTGAACATGAATTTGAACATACTACTTGGCTCATGGGCCTCACAGTGGCGCAGTGGGTAGCGCGTTCGCCTCACAGCAAGAAGTCGCTGGTTCGAGCCTCGGCTGGGTCAGTTGCTGTTTCTGTGTGGAGTTTGCATGTTCTCCCTGTGTTGGCGTGGGTTTCCTCTGGGTGCTCCGGTTTCCCCCACAAGTCCAAAGACATGCGGTACAGGTGAATTGGGTAGACTAAATTGTCCGTAGTGTATGAGTGTGAATGGGTGTGCATGGATGTTTCCCAGAGATGGGTTGCAGCTGGAAGGGCATCCGCTGCGTAAAACATATGCTGGATAAGTTGGCGGTTCATTCCGCTGTGGCGACCCCAGATTAATAAAGGGACTAAGCCGAAATGAAAATGAATGAATGAATGAATACTCGGCTCACATACAATATAGTAGGGAAGAATGCAATTTCGGACACAGCCTAGGTATGCCAATTGTGTTGAAGCAAGTTGGAACTAAGCTCTGCAAAACACCAGCCCTCCAGGACAGAGTTTGGGCACCCCTGCTCTAATCTGATTCAATTTTCGATGTTAAATTTTGCCAAAATTATCCCCATCAGACATGGATCAGCTGAATGAATTTAAAAATGGTCAAACTCAACTGTTTCTTTAAGTTCATTTACAATTTTATGCTTGCCTGAACCAAAGAACTGAAAGTCCATTGCATCACATTATATATTAGTATATGTGAATTTAAATTGTATGTATTTATAGAGCTGTATTATTCCACACTGGTCTACCCAGTGTTATCTGTGTCAATCATTTCCTGTGTCAGGGAGTAGGGAGCAATGAACACTAGCTATGTTTACATTCAAAATGTGAATTAAACATAGGCAAAAACAGCCTGATCTCACAAGGAAACGTAACTGTTTTACGTTTTTGTCAGTCAACATAACGCCAGACTGGCTATTACTACCTTTCTTGCTCTAAAAACTCTAGGCTTCTTTGCTACATTATCTTTATATGTGACATCATAACATTTTTGACTCCCCCTTCACATAAATATTTACTAAAAGACTGGAAAAATGAGTTTCACATCACTGACCCAGAAATAAAGCTTTTTCAATTTTGAATTAGTTTAGTTCAATTAAGTTTGGATACCAGTTGTCCATTCTTTTTGATACAAATAAGTGAAAATTAATTTCACTTCAAAAATTTGAAACTAAAGTAAAAAAACAAATGTCAGAAGCCTTATGGGTTCATGTTTTACGGTTATAATATTTACAGTAACACATTTTACTTATGCTTGATTTACTACTGCCTCTATTTGCATAGTGGATCACAAACATGTTATAGACTACTGGAGTTCTCACCTGTCTTTGCCGGTCTCCTTCTTGAAAACAGTGTCGCAGTAATTCATGCGCTCTTCTGTGGTGACGTAAATGCGAGCCTGTGGGTAGTTTTCAACTGCTTGTCGCAGCATGTTATAAACAATGCCTTTTCCATCCTGCCTCATGTTGCGCAGTGGTCCCCAGACCACATAGACGGTCTCGTTCCCCTGTCCAAAAAAGTACTGGGGTTTTTGGATTAGCAGAGGAACACTTGTGTGAGACACAACTCTCAGATCTGTCCTGCGTCCCACATCCCTCTCAAAGCCCCGGGTGGGTGCGTTGTTCATTCTCCATATGCAGGAGGACTGGTCAATATCGGCCCCTGCCTCGCGCCCCAATATCTGGCCAGAGCTGGACACTACACTGCATACCTCACAATGCAGCTTCAGCGGCTAAAGAAGAGAAGAGAAATTTGACTAATTAACATTAATGGTTCATAGACATATGCTGATATTCAGTAATTCAATATATCATGATAATAAACATGCATGATATTGATATCACGGGCACTACTGTGATATCAATACTGTTAGAGTGCCTTTTAATATCATTCAGATTGTTGTATTGGCAGTGGTGTTCATCACTGCACTAAATGAGTTGATAAAAGATTTAATAATAATTTGTTTCCAAACATAGACATTTTCATATGTTAATCAACCCTCCTGTTTTTCCTGGGATTCTCCCATATCATACAATTCTATCCCGCTATCATCCCGTAAAGGTATTTTCCCGTATTTCTCATGTATTTGTAATCTTTCCATGAAGGGTGGCAATAAACATTAAAGAGCCAATCCTCCCTATACGCAACCCATACAGCAGAACCACCAGGGGATGCCCCTTACTCTTAAATGTGAATCTGTTCGGTGTTTTCATTTTATTTAGCCATGAACACACTTTGAAATAAATATAAAAACGTCGGGATTCCCTTCCTATCGATTACAGGTGCCGTTGCCCCTCCTTTGCAATCCACAAAACAGTTCATGTAGCTGTGCGTGACTGTCAGACACGCTTTATTGTGATAAATAGACGCTTCTTCCCAAACAGAATCTGTACACACGATTTGAAGTGGAGCGAGTTTTGGGTGCGTGTTTGAACAGACATATACACATAATAATATCTAAACATGTCAATCTTGGTGGGTTTTCTTTTAAACACAACAAATTTAGTCTTAAATGAGGATAAAAAGTTAGGAAAGCAATCGAATGCTTTCATTATAGATCTGTGCATTTTTAAAGTGACACCTCTGTTATTTAATGTAATCAAACTAAAATATCCCTTATTTTCACATCCCAATGTTGACAGGTATGGTTAATCTGGCCTATGACATTGAAAACTATGTGACTATTCAAAAGCCTTTCGTTTGTTAGCTACTACACTAACTGTCTATTTGTAAATATCAGTTAATTTAACTAAAGTCAATGTAGAGACGACTACAATAGCATTTATTAATCTTAGGTGCTCTTAATTTCTTAGCTAATGCCTAATAACGCATTAAAATCAAGTTGTAATTGATATATTAAAAGGAGTTTATAGCTTATACAATTCAGTTGTATTTTTAAACTAACTTTAACATATAACTATAATAAGGCTATTTCTCACAGTTGATTTTAACCCATTAACTAACATTAAATAATGAGACTTATTATTTATATGAAACTAAGTTTACCTATTGTACTTGGTGATCCTTTTGCAATTTATTCGATTTATTATAGTATTTTATGTTGTTGTTATACCTTATAAAAAAACTCATTTTTTATAGCTTAGGACAGTATAGTGATAATACCATATACCGTGATAAAAAATTCAGCAATTAATCGCAACCAAAAATTGTATACTGGCAAAGCCTAGTGGTTCATCTAAATGCAAGCTAACACTTTATTTTAACCCAACAATGATTCAACAATGAATTGTTTTGAATTGGGTGTAATCAATAATATATTTATTTTCCTTCGGCTTACTCCCTATTCATCAGGAATCGCCACAGCAAAATGAACCGCCAACTTATCCAGCATATGTTTTACACAGCGGATGCCCTTCCAGCTGCAACCCAGTACTGGGAAACATCCATACACACTCATTCACACACATACACTACGGCCAATTTAGTTTATTCAATTCACCTATACTGCATGTCTTTGGACTGTGGGGGAAACCGGAGCACCAGGAGGAAACCCACACGAACACGGGGAGAACATGCAAACTCCACACAGAAATGCCAACAGACCCAGCCGGGACTTGAACCAGTGACCTTCTTGCCGTGACGCGACAGTGCTAACCACTGAGCCACCGTGTCACCCCTAAGTGTAATCAATTTTGTGTAAGGATTTTCTCAAAACACAAAACTTCACACATTACAAGAAATCTGCTAATCTGCTAAATATGTAAATATGTCATCAAATACACCAAAACACTACTAGGTAATATCAGCAATATCTGACAAATTAATAATAATAAATGTTTAAAAAAAAAAAACATTTGAAAAAATCTAAACCTGTTTGAATTAATTTCTTCTATTGCTCACAAAAGAAGATATTTTGAATAAAGCTGGAAACTTGTAACCATTTGACTTCTATAGTATTGGTTTTTCCTACTATGGAAGTCGATGGTTAGAGGTTTTCAAGTTCAAAATATATTCTTCTGTGCTCAACAGAAGAAAAGGAACTCAAAGGTTTGGAACCACTTTATGGTATGTAAATAATGAGTGAACTATAGCTTTAAACAGTTAGCTCTTCTAACCAGCAGTGTAATGACAAAAAATCTAAACCATGGCATTAAATCTATTACCATAGCCTTTCTATTTATCCACCCTAAAAAAGGGGATTCTGAGTGCTATGAGATTGCCCTTACAAATTAAAACCATGTTTGCTTTGCTTGGCTGATCTGCGAGTCGGAGCACAATATCCTATTGTCTATGACAGGATAATGGTGGCAGCGAACGATCAATAGCTTATGACACACCAGCAAATCAGCAACAATTTACAAGTAACTTCAGTTTTGCCTCTCTAAATGTTATGTTTTTCACATTATTCTATTAGGAGCAAAAAAACACTGAAAAACAGCCACTGAAATACTGACTCCGACACAGTGGAAAAAACAGCAGGAAGCTTTCAGACGCACTTAGCGCTTGGCAAATGATAGATATTTGGTTTCCAGATATGGAAATGAGATTATGTCCATCAACAGACCAAAAACCGTATATGGGAATGAAAGTAAATAAGATGCGTATACTGCTTTGGCGTAGTGGGATATTTTAAACTGCATCCGATTAAAATCCATTTGGCATTAGATCCATTTTGGCTTCTGAATATTTGAGTTGTTTTGTTAGCAATACAAGAATATAAACAAATAGCAACTATACAAACCTATATGAAAATAAGGTACAGACACAGAATCCACTTGTAACACAACGGTGCTGGACAACGGGGTTGAGGATCCACGTACAGTTTATTTATAAGATTAGTCAGGCAAGCAATGGTCAAAACGGAGGAAAACAGATACATACAGATAATCCAGATTCGTGGTCACAAACAGGCGAATGGTCAATACAAGCAGCAAGGAATCTAAATGATAAAACAAGGCAAGGGTTCAAAACATGGCTAGGCTAGATGAGACAAGCGAATGCTTCATTGTGTTACAAAACAACATGTCTCAGCAAAGTCTGTGTGTTTGTGTGCTATATATATGGTCCATGTAATCACTCTTTGAGCAGCTCCCAGCTATATGTGTGTAATTAAACAAGAACCGGAACAGGTGTGAGTGTGTGGTGCATGACAGGATTTGTAGTTCCTTTAGTAACAGGATTGAAGTTTGGGTAATAGTGAATGTTCTCCAGCGATCTATCAGGGTTAGATCGCTGGTAATTGTGACACCACTGTATTTACCAAATAAATGGAATAAAATTAGGTCAATAAATGTAACTAATTCATTAACTAACTATTTGATTTAAATAAAATAAAGATTTACAAAGAAGTAGTGTTGACATGATACTGGAATTCGGTACTAATAGGTACTGAAATTTCAAAAACGTCCATTTCCTGCTAACATTTGAGCACTGTTGAGCGCGTTTTTAAACAGCGAAGATTTGCCATTGTGTTCACATGCTCACCATAAATGACTGTGATTGGCCATGAAGGTCATCAGTTCACCAAGCTCACCACTGTTTACTGAGTGCAAACATAGAAAATGGGACACTGGAGTGTTTTAAAGCAACGAAGATCAGCTGGTTTGTTTGAGCTGACATACCAGCGATCAGCTGATGAATCAACTGATCTTCACGGCTTTTAAAGTGTCCCTGTATCTATGTTTGGTAAGTAAATAGAGGTGTTTAAGAACACACACAACAGCGCTCAAATGTTAGCGGGAAATGGACGTTTTTAAAAATTCCGTACTGATTGGTACCGAATTCCAGTATCGTGACAACACTACAAAGAAGATTAAAACATTGACAGTATCAAAAACATCATGCAGTCTTAGCATGGGATCATGTATACATGATGTTGAGAGTTATGTTAATATAATGACCAGAAAGCACAGTCCATGTTTGACTCTTCAATTAGTAAAAAGGATTCAGCATTTTGCCACCGTGAAAGCAGCAGACAACATTTTTGTTGAGAGGATAATGTAACATCCTGAAAATCATTCAAAAAGAAGTGGTGTAGAGTCAAGCATCCAACAGTTCCTAACAGATATTTCAAGTCATGTGAGAAGAACTGGATCCAAAAAGGCAAAAAAGAGGGACACTCTCAGAAAGAAATGCAAATTATTGTACAGAGATCCTTGAGAACATTTCAGAGGATTCAAGTAAATCCTATTTTATCATTTCCGCTGTACCATTTGATGACTGGGGTTTCTTTGCAGAAAAATCCATCCCCCATACCCGATAAGAAAAGAAATCATGCTCATTCTCATTAAGACCTTCGGCCCAAATAGATGTAACGGATAGGAACACTCAATAAGATCAAGATATATATAACGGGCGAGGGAGACTTATCAAAAGGAATAATTAGGGTGTGGAAAAGCCTGAAAAAGTAAACGGGAGTCCCAAGACAATCCTTATGCCCAGAAATCTGACCTGATGCATAAGTAGGGGAACAAGGAGGTAAATTATATTGAGTTTGATCTTCTGAAAATCTTCTTTTTCTTCTGCACCCACAGTGAAAGCAAAAATTTCCTAACAACATTTGGTTATTATGAAAAACAGGAGAATATCTGTGATAGATTTCTTAACATCTTTTAACTTCTTTCCACATGGAAAGGAGATGGGTTACAATTGGATTTTTAAATTGCAATTTATACTGCTCTAGTTGGGGTCAGTAGAGCTGCCCTACAGTGGGAGTGGGTGTACAGGCGCGAGTCTGCTCCTGTAGAGTAATTGGTTTGGCCAGATGTTTAGAATCAGAGAGTGAAAGGCATGATGAATTAAAATTAGATTGAAAATATGCAAAAGAATTAGTGTTAGCTCCAAATGTAGAAGCATAGAGGTTACAATTAAAATACCAAAAGGCAGAATTAATATCTTTTTGATCTGTCATAATGTCACCAGGTTGGGATTTTAAAGTATATATTGTACAAAACATTTCACTACATTGTGTGATCTCATAGCTAAAAAGTGACTTGGTCTACTCCTCTGAAAATAGCACTTCTGTCAGGAACTTCATTCATTTTCCTTAAGCTTAATCCCTTTGTTTATCAGGGGTTGCCACAGTTGAATGAACCGCCAACTTATCCAGTATATGTTTTACGCAGCGGATGCTCTTCCAGCCGCAACCCAGCACTGGAAAACATCCATACACACTCATTCACACACACATACACTACAGCCAATTTAGCTTATTCAATTCACCTATACCACATGTCTTTGGACTTTGGGGGAAACCCACGTGAACACAGGGAGAACATGTAAACTCTACACAGAAACGCCAACTGACTCAGCCGGGGCTTGAACCAGCGACCTTCTTGCTGTGAGGCGACAGTGCTAACCACTGAGCCCTGCCAGGAACTTTGAATTGGAAATTCTGCCCTTGTTGCTTAATGAACTTAGTTCAGCCCTGTCTGCCATGATTTAATGAGTAAGTTATAAACAACAAAAAAATAATAAGAAGAAATTGATTGGCTTGCTCTAAGAAAATAAATTATATGAACTGTTCAGTAGGATTTAACAACCACTAAATATCTGATGAGATTATACATTGTCAAAGTTTGTCTGAAAAAGAGCATGAGATTCATTTGACCCAGATTTATATTAACTGTGGGACGTAACAGAATTCATATCTGCATCCATTATAATTTTTCATTCATTAATTTTCTTTTCGGCTTATTCCCTTTATTAATCTGGGGTCGCCACAGCGGAATGAACCGCCAACTTATCCAGCATATGTTTTACGCAGCGGATGCCCTTCCAGCTGCAACCCATCACTGGGAAACATCCACACACACCCATTCACACTCATACACTATGGACAATTTAGCCTACCCAATTCACCTATACCGCATCTCTTTGGACTTGTGGGGGAAACCGGAGCACCCAGAGGAAACCCACGCCAACATGGGGAGAACATGCAAACTCCACACAGAAATGCCAACTGACCCAGCCGAGGCTCGAACCAGTGACCTTCTTGCTGTGAGGCGAACGTGCTACCCACTGCACCACCGTGAGGCCCCTATTATAATTCCAATTAAGTCCAAAAATGTTTTAATTACAATCAGCGGTAAAACTGAAATAATTACAAAATTCCTATTCTACACCAATGTTTAGTGTTATTTTATCATTTCAGAATCTTTATCTAAAATAGTGATATTTAAAGTTCTCTGCAGCAATACCAAGCCCAAATCTTATTGTTGCATCCTACTTTTTGAAATGTAATTATTGACCTTAAACTATATCAGTCTCATGACTCCAATAATAAAAAAGAGCTGTTAAGCCAGTATGGGTCACCCTGATCAGGCTTACGTTTTTACTGCCAATAGTACCCTTACGTGGTAGGCATGATGTATATGCCAGAAAGATCCAATTGATGTAATTCTCACTCAAAAGAAGAAAAACATATGAATTATTCACATATAGCAGAAATGGGACAAAAATGCCAAGGTACAACTTAAACTAACTGCGTCTACCATCAAGCTGCCTCATACCTTCAGAGGAACAAAACCATATTCACTTGAACTATGATGGAGCAAACCAAGAACAAACCCTGATCCATCAAACCTCCTTAGTGAAATAACCAGAGCAGTGGTGTAAAGTAAAGAATTACCAATGCTCAAATTACTGTGATTGAGTGGGTTTTCTCAGGAATTGTCCTTAAGTAGTTTTAAAAATGTGTACTTTTACTTTCACTTGAGTACATTTTAGTGCTGTATCTGTACTTTTGTTCCACTGTTTTATTTCACTTATATTTTACTTACATTTTTTTAGATTTGATTGGCTAGTATAATCTGTCCTGTGATCCTCTCCGAAGAAAAATCACATCAACAACCTCAAGAAATGGGCGCTTTGTAAATGCAGCAAACATCTACAGTGTGGAAGCATTACAAGTGTCCAGGAAGACACAAAATCATTACACACAAACACAATGACTAAGAGACTGTTCAGATGGTGATGTCTACTGTATGAGGACTGGAATCACCAAATGGCCTTAAACAATAACTACATGCACTACAAAATGTTACGTTTTCACACTAATGCACAAATTGCATGTAAACGCATCAACCTTTCATAGTGTAATACTCACTACTCTTGAGTACTCTTGAGTCTTTTTTATGTTACAGCCTTATTCCAAAATGGATTAAATTAATTTATTTCCTCATAATTCTACACACAATACCCCATAATGACAATGCGAAAAAAGATTGTTTGAAATTGTTGCAAATTTATTAAAAATAAAAAGCCTAAAAGCCTGAAAAATCACATGTACATAAGTATTCACAGCCTTTGCTCAATACTTTATTGATGCACCTTTGGCAGCAATTACAGCCTCAAGTCTTTTTGAATATGATGCCACAAGCTTGGCACACCTGTCTTTGGGAATTTTTGCCCATTTCTCTTTGCAGTACCTCTCAAGCTCTATCAGGTTGGAAGGGAAGCGACGGTGTACAGTCATTTTCAGATCTCTCCAGAGATGTTCAATAGGATTTAGGTCTGGGCTCTGGCTGAGCCACTCAAGGACATTCACCAAGTTGTTGTGGAGCCACTCCATTGATATTTTGGCGGTGTGCTTTGGGTCATTGTGGGTCGGTGTGCCGTCTGAGGTCAAGAGCACTCTGAAGCAGGTTTTCATTCAGGATTTCTCTGTACATTACATTCATCTTTCCCTCTATCCTGACTAGTCTTCCAGTTCCTGCTGCTGAAAAACATCCCTACAGCATGATGCTGCCACCACCATGCTTAACTGTAGGGATGGTATTAGCCTGGTGATGAGCGGTGCCTAATTTTCTCCAAATGTAACTGTCATTCACTCCAAAGAGACCAGAGAATTTTGTTTCTTATGGTCTAAGTCCTTCAGACGCCTTTTGGTAAATTCAAGGCGGGCTGCTATGTGCCCTTTACTAAGGAGCGGCTTCCGTCTGGCCACACTACCATACAGGCCTGATTAATGCATTGCTGCATAGATGATTGTCTTTCTGTAAGGTTCTCCTCTCTCCACAGAAGAGCGCTGGAGCTCAGACAGAGTGACCATCGGGTTATTGATCACCTCCCTGACTAAGGCCTTTCTCCCCCGTTCACTCAGCTTAGATGGCCGGCCAGCTCTAGGAAGAGTCCTGGTGGTTCAAAACCCTGGGACCTTATATAGACAGGTGTATGCCTTTTCAAATGATGCCCAATCAACTGAATTTACCACAGGTGAATCCCAGTTAAGCTGCTGAAACATCTCAAGAATGATCAGTGGAAACAGAATGTACCTGAGCTCAATTTAGAGCTTCACGGCAAAGGCTGTTGATACTTATGTACATGTGATTTTTCAGGTATTTTATTTGTAATAAATTTTCATTATGGGGTATTGTGTGTAAAATTTTGAAGAAATAAATTAATTTAATCCATTTTGGAATAAGGCTGTAACTGAATGTGGAAAAAGTTAAGCGATATGAATACTTTCTGGATGCACTGTAAATTGGAGGGGTGGGGGGGTTGGGGGGCGTTCTGGAGCTGGGCTAGACACTGTGCTCGGACCCCTATCTCTCTCTCTCTTTATCCTGATAAGGGGAATAACATGATTGAGGATGTCTTTTCGAGCTCAGAGCCCTCTCCTTGGACAGCACGCCAAATACGCATATTTTATTCTGTCAAATATATGTGAGTGTGAACTTGTGAAATCCACATAAATCACAAATACTAAATGCAGTGAATGTCAAATTATGTGGTTAAAGTGTCATTCAGTGGCCCAAGGCTGAAAAGGCATTAGGAATTTGGTTGGCTACCTACTATTGTATGTAGAAATGTTCTTAATAGACTACCACTTGGTGTTCAAAACAGTCATTTGTGACATATTATTCAACAAACTAGCTGAACTAGGCATCTGCCTCCTATCTGCAGCCTGATAAAGGACTTCCTTACCATCCACTGACAGTCTTGTCCATAACCTTTCCTCCACCATCACCCTCAGGACCACACTTTACATCAACAGGGACTGTGGGAAAGCAGTCCACACCTTCAAATAACTGGAAGAGCACATAGCCTCTCTTTGTCTGCCAAAACCTCAGCAATTGCCAAAAAGTCATGGCAGCTGCTACAATAGCTGAGAGGAAAAACAACCTGGAGTGTAACCTGTTGATGGGATTACATCCTCTCTAAAAATTCATTAAGATGCTTTACAGTCTGTTCCACCACGTTTTTGTAGGTCAAAAAGTAACCTCTGCCAGCAGAGCACAGTTTTTAAGTGTAAAGTCCTTGGTGTGACTATCAGCCTCAACATCGCTCGCTGTTAAAGGGCAAGTCACATATTTCTGTCAAAATAAATGTCAGTGGAAGCACGTTTATGGTCTCTGATAAGATTAAGTCATGTAGGAACCTAATCCTGGGCTGATAACATACACTAATGGCATAGTCAATCAAACACCCTGGGGTTTACTGCAAATGAGCACAAAAACAGAGTAGAAAGAGACGTCTGTGTTGAACAGTTCAACACAGATTATACATTAACAGTGCATTTTAGATATCAAACGTGATGCTTGTGTAGAAGACTACAAAGGGACAATAATAATGGCTGATCCAAAATCAGAAAATAGCCACTTCAAGGAGGCACTTTGACATCAATGTTTCCATAGAGTTCAACCAATGGCTACTCTGTCTGAATCACTCATCATTAATCAAATCTGATTCATACAATGTACACCAAAAACCTGCTTTGGTTGTGTAAACAAAATGCTGTGGGGAAAACGTTATCTCTGTAGCATTATAGAAATTTATTTTATTTCAGAACTTTTACTATTGGTGTTGTTGATGGTACTATTACTATTCATTCATTCATTCATTCATTCATTCATTTTCCTACGTCTTAGTCCCTTATTTATCAGGGGTCGCCACAGCAGAATGAACCACCAACTATTCCAGCATATGTTTTCCAGCAGATGCCCTTCCAACCACAACCCAGTACTGGAAAATACCCATACACTCTCGCATTCATACACCCACTCATACACTACAGCCAATTTTGTTTACCCAATTCATTTATAGTGCATCTCTTTAGACTGTGGGGGGAAACCGGAGCACCCAGAGGAAACCCACGTGAACATGGGAAGAACATGCAAACTCCACACAGAAATGCTAAATGCTCGAACCAGCGACCTTCTTGCTGTAAGGCTACAGTGCTAACCACTGAGCCACCGCGCCACTTACTATTACTATTGTTAACACAAAAATTCTAATGGAGACAGTTGATAGAAAATACTCAGTTTCAAGGTGTTCTTGATCTTTTTAGATAATCCTAATTATGTATAAAGACATGCTAATAAACTACTACATATTTTAGTTAACTTTAGGGTTACAGTTAGGGTTTTACTATTGCTGCGCCTTTCCAATAGAATCATTGCACAATGCAAGGTCATCTCTTCACTTCAGAGGGGTAGTTGGTCAGGTCCAAATTTCAAGAGCTACCTGTAGTGTTGGGCTTATTCCAAAAGATACTCAATGGTAAAAGGCAGAGCAGAAGAGAAAGCTCATGGTGGCAGGTGGTTTTGAAACAGCTGGTGTCAGTCTCAGAACAGAGGCAAACTAAGATAAATGCTTCTTCACAAATCTGCAGGAAGGCACCATTACAAGAATTTCATACCGGCAGGCCAGCCTCCGGCCTCAAGTATTTTGCAGGCTGCTCAACTGTGGAAGAGATGTGTTTTGCTTTATACACAAAAAAAAATTATCGTATAGGCCAAAAATAATATCGTAGAGGTTCTCATCCCCTTTTAACTTGTGTCCCACTAAACCAAACAAATATGCTTCTGTGGCCCCCCTGCAACTTTTAAAAGAACGCACTGGCTGCATTTCAATCCAATTTTTTTATGCACACAAGTGTCCACTACTGGCGAAGCATCTGAATTGGTTTAAATGGAATGCCCTAAACACTTGAGCACTTGGGAACTACACTGTTGTGACATCACAATTGCATTGCATTCTGGGACATATGGGTGCTGGAGTGGAAATATGAAGCCGAATCGCTCCGTCAATATTGAGGGATCAAGGGTACTGTATGTCCATGCAAACTTCCCTCGTTCTGTTAATGAAGTGGAAGGCACATCAAAATGAAGTCTGGGACACCCCCGAGGGAACAAGGGAAGTTTGCGAGTGCGTGTCTAAAAGTGGACTGGAACGCAGCCACTATTTGTGAATGGTTGGTTATTTACTCAGATGAAAGACTCTTTACTGTCTTTATAGAATAAACTGCCAATGATTTGGGAAAAAAACATGCATTGAATATAGCAAGTTACCAAGCCCAAAGAGACTCAGGCTGACACAGCTTTTTTTATTTAATATTTTACTTAAATCTATTAGATTTTATCAAATACAAGTGAGACCTTGTTGATTTTAACATAGCGACAGTATTATCTTACTTATCGAATCTTGTTCCGGATGCATCAGGTTCTGTTAGTGCAGGTCTTTAGTTGAGTCAGACGAGTCAACACTGGCAGAGAACTGGAGCACTAAACCCATTGACGTACTCAACAAATACGTTATTATTAATGGTGGTTATTAAACCAATCGAATAATGAATGCATAGTAACAATTTATTATTTATTTCTAATCACTTAAACATCAAAATAGTTATAAAATATCAAATTATCACTAGACATGTTTACATATATTAACAATGTAATTTCTAATAATATAGCTGGCGTCTCCCCTGTAATGTCGTCATGGCCCCCTGGGGGAGCTGTAGTAGGTTGTAAACCAGGTTGTAACCTGTAGTAGGTTGAAAACCACTGGTATAGGCGATAACTCCAGATGGAACTGCCATTTTGAGGGGCGAAACCGCTATTTTTTAAAACTGGGTCTCAGAGTGGATCAATATGAAAAAGAAGATCACCAAATCCATATGTCATCAGCCCACATCTCAACCCTAGTTGGACACAGCTACATATAAATCAAATAAAATATTGGAAGACTACATGTGTATGTTTGTGCTACTAAGCTAAGCTCAACAGTCATGTGGGAGAATTACAGCACCGCATGCTGGTCAGGCATGTAACTGCATCGTTTTAGTATGTTTCAGGGGGTTTATGTGTATGCAGATATATTTGGCAAAAAAAAAGAAAGAATAGAAAGAATAATTTGAGGGGAAGAAATTGTTGTTCCCTCCAGATACTGTTTATAGTCCTTTGATCAGACAAGCTGGTACATGTATATTCCATGGAGCTGACAATTCCACAAATGTCATCAATTGCAATATACCACATTTCCTGGTACTTCACGAAGACATTTCTTGGTATTTCTTGGTATTTCTTGGTATTTCTTGGTATTTCTTGGTATTCACGGTCTTGTTTCACACAAACATAGCTGCAGTCAATCATACAGCTATTTGACCTTAATTTGACCCTAAATTAAATCAGAAGACTTTAAGGACATTCATTGTCTTGCTAGGATGAACTTGTACACAGTATTGAAATATAAGATAATTATAAAGATAAAACTTATTTTTTAAAACAATCTTGTCCTAATAATTGCCATAAGTGGTAAGATTTGCACAGTATCTTATTTATAGTTTGAACCTTTTCAGGTATCTTGTCTAAAAATCACTGTAACTGTTTTCTTTGAGGAAGCTTTGCGCACTTATAAGATCATTAAAGTCAAATTAATATATGTGCAGTTACTTGTTTATGTGGGATGAAGCTATGTGGTAAGTGGGATACTGTACATTAACCACTTGTTATCACGTGTGTCAGGAAAACGACGCTGAAATTGTAGCTTGATAAGCTGCAAGCTACTCATCAGGATGAGTATAAAGCTACTGTCAAACTACACTTCTAAAAAAGCTACACTACACATTATTTCCTAATAATAGCTAGTTACATTGAAGCTACTTTTTCACAAAAGCGTATATTGCATAAACATGAATAAATTATTTGGTACCAAGGCTGAAACTGAAAAATCCATATAAGGCATCACTTCTTTAACCAGTAAACAGAAGTACGGTTGTTTGATGGCGAGACATCATGGTATGAACAGACCAAGAGACCACAGAAAAAAGCAACAGAGTGAAGGAAACGACAGAGTAAACGCCAGAAATTATCTCAAGCATAACACGAGATGAAAAGCCATTTAAACGCAAGCTCCGTGCCAGTTTAGCTAAAGATCATAAGACCGCTATATGTAATAGCCAGCCAGTGTTATCTTTTTTTCCCTTCCTTTGCGCTGTGTTGCATGTTACAGCTAACGCTAACATTATGTTAACGAACTAATGTAAAGTTATAAAAGCTTTATTTCTTCCGCACTGTTGCGTGCTA
The DNA here is from genome assembly GCA_903798125.1 of Danio choprae. NCBI lineage: Eukaryota > Metazoa > Chordata > Actinopteri > Cypriniformes > Danionidae > Danio > Danio choprae. Next base: position 62,967 of record CAIGQW010055679.1, on the reverse strand, counting down.
AGGCTAAACGTTAAGATTACGATCTAATGTAACGTTATAAACATTACAGTCTAATGTAAAGTTAAAAACCTTTATCATTTTTCATGTGTACAACAGACTTTATAGTGCAGCTTCATTATGACTTATACACTTTACTGCTCTTATCTGATTCATCAATTAATCGATCGATTTCAGACGTAGAATAATCGATTATTAAAATAATCAGTAGCTGCAGCCATATTTGGTACTTAAAACAAAACTGTGTGATCCAAATATGATGTCAAAGCTTAATGTTTTATCGCACATAGTTTTCAAATTTCAACTAAACTATACAAAGTACAAAACTGTGACAAATGTAGCACTGCAATAATTAAATAATAAACTTAAATATAAGCATACAAGCATTTTCTAAAAAAAAAAAAAGTGACTCCATTTTGGTCAGAAATGTTATTGAAGTTATAGCATAGTTATAGTGCGAATTATACAATGAACATATACAATTATACAGTGAATTATAGTGCAGTGGGCGGGGGTGGTCAACTTTTTTGGTACTGTTTGTGTAATACATGCCTCAGTGAATCAAATGTATGAGTTTATTTAAACTACATCTAATTTATTCATAAAATGTATTTAAGTTTTCAGTGTTTTGTGGGAGGGCAGCATGGTGGCGCAGTGGGTAAGTTCAAAGACATGCAGTATAGGTGAATTGGGTAAGCTAAATTGTCCGTAGTGTATGCGTTTAAATGAGTGTGACTGGATGTTTCCCAGTGATGGGTTGCAGCTGGAAGGGCATCCGGTGCGTATAACATATGCTGGATAAGTTGGCGGTTCATTCCGCTGTGGCGACCCCAGATTAATAAAGGGACTAAGCCGAAATGAAAATGAATGAATGAATGAATGTTCCTAATGATAGCAACGGCAGTGTTCACAGATGTCTTTTTAATTACAGGTCAGTCATTTATAGTCAGTACAGTATAGTCGAATATATGGTCTAATTTAGTATAATGATAGTCCTATGGTGACGCTGTTGTCCTCTTTCTCCTGCACTCGCTCTCATCTCGTTTAGTTTGTCCCCGTTTTTGAATAATTGTTCTCCACAGAAATGGTTGAAATTGTACAGAACACAAGGCCTGTGCGATGATTAAGCTGATGGATAGTATAACGACGAGATGAGTCATATGCTGCTGCTAATGGAAGTTTTGGATAAGTTGGATAATATGCTGGATAAGTTGGTGGTTCATTCCGCTGTGGCGACCCCAGATTAATAAAGGGACTAAGCCGAAAAGAAAATGAATGAATGAATAAATTGTCCGTAGTGTATGTGTGTGAATGAGTGTGTATGGATGTTTTCCAGTGATGGGTTGCAGCTGGAAGGGCATCCGCTGCGTAAAACATGTGCTGGATAAGTTGGCGGTTCATTCCGCTATGGCGACCCCAGATTAATAAAGGGACTAAGCCGAAAAGAAAATGAATAAATAAATGTTTTGTGGGATAGGCTATTTAGTGTATTTTGACCTGATTAGCTATTTCGGCTTACTTTAGGACAAGCTATACAAACAATGCATCTAATTTGACGTTACTTTTAGGCAATATGTAGAAACAAACAACTATTTTATGAGAAATTGTGGTTTTCTCCATGTCTTGTGAACTCTTACGGTGTCTATTGGTGCTCTAAATCTGCCGGTTTCAGACTGTTGGACATGATTATGCATTCACAATGGTATGAAACGTTATAGGGATGGTCAAATGGATGTCTATTATTTTAATTATTAACATTATTATTTAAAATACGGATCAGAGTGAACTTTTTTCTCAGTTTCAAAGGGCTGACCCCCACATCTTGTTTTGATGTTTTTCAGGGGGGGATCAAGCCTTAATTAGGAGGGTCAATCCACCCAACCCACCCTATAATTCGCACCCTGGTTATAGATAAGTGTACTGTCAAGCTACTGAAAATTGTAGCTGTGCTCGTTTTAGCTAGCTGCTCCCCAACAATGCTTATCATAATTTAAGTGTAAAATTATTTAAAGCTGTTTTCTACATCATAATCTAAAATCAATATATTTAATCAAATATAGTGATTACACTGATCAAGAATACATCTACTGTGATGAAATAATGTTCATTGTCTATTTTTATACATCAATAGTTTTGACTTTGGTTTTAGATTTTGGTTTTCTTAAAGCAAGTCCATAATTCACATGGAAAGCACACAAGAACATGTGAGAATGATCGGTTTAACTTACTGACAGCTTACACAGCAACCTGCCTGAATGCTGACATGTCACCTAATCGAAAAGCCACAACCTTAACCTTTTTGACCCCGTGGGACACTGTGAATGAATAATGGAAAGCACAACACAAACGCTGATTACACTTGGCCTTATGTTAGCTGCAATAAGGAAAGAGACATGTTGATGCTGGACATTTTTTTTTATAAGAGGCAAAAGCTTTTACTCTCTGTGGCTTTATGAAACAAAAAGCTTTGAATCTGGCTGGCTTTTAAAACACTGATTGTGTTGTTTACGTGGCTGATGGCCCATTGTGGACTGGGTCCCTGTTGAGCCAGATCAGTTACTTGTGATTCATGTGTGTTTCTGAGGGCTAGAAGCGCAAAGTTGCTTGAAATGCAAATTGATATGTTTGGGCTCAGGGCAGCTGTGTGGATGAATGTATTATAATATGGTAATCTTCACTGGTGATGCTATTGTGACACTCATGAAAGAAAGAGAATAATACACCACTTGTTCAAAAAACCCAGAGGAAAAAAAAGGCCAATAGCAGTTATTCGTTACAGCTGAGATGAGGAAAAACAAAAAGAAATGCTTCATCCGCAACTTCAATGTATTAACCTAAACCACAGTCTTGTGAACAAAACCGTTTAATAAGCTGGACCAGAAAATAAATATTTGGGCAAAGTGTGATGCTAAATTAGCGCTCTTCTGATCTTCTTATCCCAAAATAATGCAACTAAGTTAATTTTATAGTTTTTACAAATTTAAATGGATTCAATACAAACAAATAAGTTGTCCCCCCAAAAGAATTGTGTCAATTCAGCTTATTTTAAATATATTAGTTTGAACAAACAGCAAACATAATTTGAGTGAAGTGTATAACAGAGGTCAAATTGGGGGAAATATTTTTTTATTTCAATTTCATTTACATATATTTAGGGATTAAGGTGGTACAAAATTTATGGGGGAAAAGGCTGATTAAACAAATTTTGTTTCAAAATATCCTAAAAATGGCAAATTATAAGAAAATGTTGATCGTTATTATTTATCTTTCATGCATAAACAATCACCTTTAGTTAATGAAAGAAATATTATATTCCTGCTCATAGTTTTCTGTTTCTGTCTGATAGAACATAAGATTATTCTGACCTGAGCTAATATACTGAATCAACCAACTTACATCTTTTTTTTTTTTCATTCATATTGACATTAAAGTCTTTTTGTTGCGGCTTGTCTTTCAATCGCAATACATGCTCATTAGAACTTTCCCAGAGTTATTTTTAGACTGTCTATGTGTCCTGCTCAGTCCCGATCCTCTGTGGCGATGATGACACGTGGTTAAAAAAAATAATAAAAAGTGGGAGGACACAAAAGGGATTTTGAAAAGTGGGGGGACATGTCCCCCTGTCAAATAAACAGTATGATGTGATGTCTTAAATTTCATGTACTTATAATATATAAGAATAAAGTTTGTTTCTAAGGAACTGCTCTTAAAAGGAAGAGCTGGTTAGCCTAGTATATTATTCATTCACACCATTTATTCATTCATTCATTAATTTTCTTTTCGGCTTAGTCCCTTTATTAATCTGGGGTCGCCACAGCGGAATGAACCGCCAACTTATCCAGCATATGTTTTACGCAGCGGATGCCCTTCCGGCTGCAACCCATCACTGGGAAACATCCACACACACTCATTCACACTCATACACTACAGACAATTTAGCCTACCCAATTCACCTATACCGCATGTCTTTGGACTTGTGGGGGAAACCGGAGCACCCGGAGGAAACCCACGCCAACACGGGGAGAACATGCAAACTCCACACAGAAATGCCAACTGATCCAGCCGAGGCTAGAACCAGCAACCTTCTTGCTATGAGGCGATCGTGCTACCCACTGCGCCACCGTGAGGCCCTCACACCATTTAACTATTAAAAAAACATTAAAAAATACAAATAAAAAAAACATTTTAAACAAATTATTCATACCCCTGGCAAATTCTGAGATATATATATATATATATATA
>CAIGQW010055679.1:38241-58328 GCA_903798125.1 Danio choprae | reverse complement strand
CACTACTACTGATATATTACAGATTTTGGATACTCTACCCACCTCTGGCACCTACCATGACAACAGGTTTGTGTTGTGCTAATAAATGTGGTTTTGGCTCCATTTAAAGTTCAATTAACAAGTGAACCCTCATTATAGAACAAAATGTTATAGAACAAAATGAACGTGAAAAAACATAAATGTTAAAAGAGCTCTTGAAACTACTGAAATGTGTCAACTAATGATTAAATGTATTTCTTTCAAGCATGGTAAAGTGTCAGTAAAATAGCTTGCAGACCATTTTTTGATAAGTGTCAAAAAAATCGTTTGTGTGTTTTTTATAATATCCACATTTCCTATCACCATGTTGCTAAATTATTAATTTGAAGACTTGTTCTTTCTAAAGATTTTCTAGAATAGTTGCACACAAAAATTAAATGCCCATTACCATATCTTAATGTCAGCTCCTGAGGCTTTCGCAATCAGTGACTGTACACAGTGACAGTAAGCAACGAGGATGGTAACAATATTGTAGATTTTACAATATACAGAACAAAAATGTATATCATGTTACAGGTTCTTTATGTATTGCAATTTAACTGAAAAAAAATCTTTATATTAAATCTCTTATAATAAAATGGAAGTATCTAAAAAATGTGAATATCTCACCAAGAGCATTCATAAATAGATTAACACAACAGAAATTTTCAAGATCTCCAAAGTATGTTCAATTATGCATTCAATACTTGGTCAGGGAATTACTGCTTTAATGCGGCGAGGCATTAAGGCAATCAACCTGTGGCATTGCTGAGGCATTATTAAAGCCCAGGTTGCTTTGATAGTGGCCTTCAACTCATCTGAATTGTTTGGTCGGATATTTCTTATTTTCCTATTGACAATACCCCTTAGATTCTCTATGAACTCTTTGTTCTACAAAGTCTGCTTCTATAGCTTTGTGATGGATGAAGTATAAAAACATATGGACATGGCGATAAAATATTACTTCAGTAAAAGTATTAAGTACTCATTTTAAATGTTATTGAATAAAAGCACATGGCATGCAAAACTGAAACGAAGAGTGAGTAGAGTTGGGATCCATAAACAGCTTATTAATGAAACATGGTCAAACAAGCAGAAATCAAGAACCGACAAACACAAAAATGGAAACATGGTGAGGGATGGGCAATTGCTGGAATAAACTAGCTGGTAGTTATCTCAGGGATTTGTGCATGCTGCAGGTAGAACAGTTTAACTGTAGACAAAGTTATTTGTGAAGTATCAATGGCCACCAGACCTAATTCTAGGGTAGTAGCAATTCCCGGGAGGACAGATGTCTGAACAATTTGCATCAGCTTTGTGTGGAGGGATTTAGTAACAAATAACTTCTCAGGTGGAAGATTGAGCAATGTAGTTTATATTCTCTGTAATCACAGTCATAATGACCTACTGAAACAGCATCATGGGCTCATCAGAGAAGGGTAGAGATTGTGCTCACACAGGCATGGAAGGGCATTCGTTTTGTTGTCTTGTGTTGAGTCTTTTGGCTAAGCACATGTACTCAAGATTTTTGTAGTCTGCAATGGACGTTTTACTCATTTTAAGCAAATGCTTCCAGTCCTCAAAAGTGTCTTTCAAGTATGTGGTTTCCCCACATTGTGGTTCTTTTCAAATGGGCTCAGTTAGCAAGAGTTGTAGGGTTATGGGTAGCGTGTACGTGGTCAACCATGTTGTTGTGAAAGAATTGCCCCAATTCCCTGATTTCAACAATGATGGGGTAGATCATGTATCAAATCAAGATCTCAAAATGATGGAAGCTCTTTCACAGTGGGAATATTCAAGCACTGCCTTCACTAATGGAACTAACATTTTTTTATTTTGCTTTGTCATGTATCTGATTTTCAATCAGTTATAGAAGTTCTCTTACATGGTACGTGTACTTTATAGGAAATGGAACGAATAAGAATGTCACCATGTAGACAATAACTAAGAGATTTGGGGGTTATGATGTTCCAACCAAGTCAGTCCAAGAATTATGGGAAAATAGTGGGATTTTATTATGTAGAAGAGAGTGGATTCTGTTTGAAGAGCTCCAGATTAAGATTTGATTACTCGAAAGTTATTAGCCGTGTTGAATGTTGAACAGACATGTGTCTAGTTTCACTACTGCCAGAGAAGATTCACAAAGGTTTAGAGGTAAATTATGTTGTTTGACAAACTCATGGTCCATAAAGCTTCCTGCTGCTCCAGACTGCAGTACAAGGGTGTCCAAACTTGGTCCTGGACGTTTACTGCCCTGAATAGTTTAGCTCCAATTCAGATGAAATACACCTAATTCAGTTTATTAAGGTCTTACTAGTCATACTAGAAGCTTCTAGTTTGTCTGTGGTTGTTACATTAGTCCGTGAGTGGGTAATTACGGTTGGGACTTCAGCACTTTGTATTGTGCCTCTCAAAAGAGTTGTGAAAATCACAGATGGAATGTTGTGATTCTGGGTTCTGAGATGACAATTAGCCTTCTGTTGTCCTGCTTGACCACAATAGAGGCAAAAAGGTTATCTAGGTTCTGTCGATCTGTATGGATTCCACCTGGCTGATGCAGTAAGAGTTCTGGCCTGTGGAATAGAGATTTTTAGATAATCAGCAAGATGACATTGCCAATGTGGATGGCCAGATGGATAAACCTGGATTTTTTGCTCGTAGTGACGTTTCAACTCCACTTGTTGCTCTTGATTTAAGTCCTTCATGATGCAGAAGGTTTAGTGTGTCTTCTACTCATCTTGTTTGAGCAAGTGCAAAAGGTGAGGGCATATTTTGTATGAGACGTTAAACATTAAACCGAGGTCCTGACTCTGGTCATTAAAAATTCATGGCACTTCTTGTAAAGAGTAGGGGTGTAACCCTGGTGTCCTGGCCAAATTCCCTCCATCGGCCCTTACCCATCATAGCCTCCTAATCATCCCCATCCACCGCTCTATCACGGTCTCTCCACTCCACCAATAGCTGGTGTGTGGTGAGTGCACTGGCGCTGTTGTCCTGTGGCTGCGTGGCATCATCCAAGTAGATGCTGCGCGCTGTTGGTGGTGTGGAGAGATCCCACCACTGCCCACCCTCATGATTGTGAAGCACTTTGGGTGTGTGGCCATATACAATAAATGCGCTATATAAATAACATTACATTACATATTCAGCTGCAATGTTTTGGCCATGTTAGAATGAGAGCAGTTGCTCCCCAGTATTCTTGCCATATACTGGATGTTTGAAGATCTCAAAAATATTGTAAAAATTTAGCAAAAACAGTGGAACTGTTTTATTCCACACTGTTTTATTCCACAAGTCTTTCTGGTGAAAAATGTGCACACAAATGAGATTCTATTCTACAGTGAGATACAGGAAAATTTGTTGGTCGACAAATAGAGTACACTGGCATAGGAAACCCTTACACTTGGTGGGTGATCCATCCATAATGCGAAATGGGCTGTGGAGAGTGGATGTACATGGCTGTAGTGGTGGTAAAATTGGATGTTTTATAAAATCTTTATAAACTTCTCAGAGACCTCAGATGTGAGATCCATAATTACTGATTTTGAAGCATTTTTTGAAATCATGTGAAGTTTGGTAAAGTTATCTGTACAACCCAGGCTCATTTTGAAAACATACCGCTCTATACATTTCTGGAGAGTGCCAAATACATCCCAGAAGGTACGTTTTTTTGCAGTTTTTGTTATCGCGAATGCACCAGAGGCCGCTGTGTACTCTTTTTCAGATCTCAAATTTTTCTCGCAAGTGCCATTCGCGCCTGCTGCTCTCGCATAAATCCACCAGAGGCCGCTGTTGAATGACTAACTGACTTACTGAATGACTGACCGATCGACTGACCCACCCTCCTCCTCAAGTCCGCCAACGTACATGGCGAGCTAACTCATATGGAGGTAAGCGGTCAGCTGGTAAGCGCGAACAGGAACAGTGTCAAACCGCCTGTATCGTTCGTTTTAAAAACAAAATGCAGCCATACGTACTTCTGGCTACATAATTGCGATCTCCAATGTAATGTATATAGGGCTACATTTTCAGAATGAGCCTATGTTGGATAGCAACGAATCAGTAGAGCTGGTGTCTATCAAAGGTTCACAAAACAGGTGAAACAGTACAAAAAATGACCACAAAATCAACCACATGCAGAAAAGTCCTAGAATTTTTAGCCAGGGCAAAACAAGACATTTCAATGACATAGCAGCATAAATAGTCCATGTAATGGGAAACATGTGGGAGAGTAATTAGGATCAGGTACACTACTATGGGAAATGGAGTCTAGAACTCAGGTGAGGTAGTCTTTTTGTAGTGAATGGGAGAAACTTTAGAGACTATACTGGTAACAAAAATACATCCGAAATCAAGCTTTTTAGGATCACTTAAAAATACACATGCACATGTTGAAGCATGGTGAGTCTGCCATACGTCGTATATGTCAGTTGCGTATAACATGCATTTGGATGGCGGAGGTCAGTAGTTGGGAGTTCATAATTTACAAATGTGGAATATTTTTGTTACAAAAACACATCAATCGGCTTCATAAGATATGCATTAACCCCCTGGCAGCATATGGGTTAGTTTGACAACAAATGTATGCAGTTTTGGAAGCTTCGAAATAAAAGTCAGACGTCCAGCACCATTATACAACACGAAAGAACCAGGATAAAATTAAAACTACTCTGTGTTCATTTGACAGCAAAAGTCATATACATTAAGGATGGCTTGAGGGTAAATTATGGGGTAAATTCATTTCAACTCTTCCTTTAACAGATTAGTATCACATTAATTAATAAAAAGCAATTTTAATGTTATTATTATTTTTAAAGTCTGTGGCTGACTGATTCTGAATACACAAACAGACAAATCATAGGTCACAGGATGGGTGGGATGTTGAACAGTACTGGCATTTAGGGTGGGCCTACACGCGGTAGATTTGATAAAACCAAAGTTATCTGTAACCACTGCAAAGCTGAATTTCCTTATCACTGACTACACAGAGTCTGAAGAAACACCTAAATCACTGTTTTTCAACTACAATCCTTGTGTCCTACCATGCTGCAAATTTTATGTTTCTCTTATCACTTCTGATGTTTGTTCTATTTTCTAGTTCTTTATTATTCCACCATGATTTCAGTTTGATGGGTGTATATATATATATAATTCAAATGGCATTTTAGTGTGACATCACACTACTACTGACATCATGATCACCTAATGAATGCCCTGTCTAACTCTCCTGACTCTTTTCATCTGCACTGAATTACATTCAAAAAGCTAGATGCTTTTAAGTTGTCAGATTGGAGCAATAAATTCAATTAACTTTTTTTCTCTTTAATTTCTTTGGTAATTATCTTTTGTTCCAGTGTAAGTAGGAGAACAAGCGAACCTCTCTGCACTAATTATGATAATAAATCAATTGAGCTGTTGAAACTGCATAAACTTGGCAATCATGAGTCAAAGACTCATCTGTGTGTGGTGTGGGAAAGACTATCTAATGACCTTGAATATTAAAAAAAACAACTTGCTAAAACTTCACTTGGGCTGCATATTCTTTCATCATCCCCACATCCCTGACAACATCTCAAGGCAAAATAGGCTAAAGCTATTATTAATAACCTCATTAATATTTATGCTAGTAGAATTCAGCCTTAACAACAAACTCATTAGCCTCAGTAACACAAAAACAATGTTTTTAACATTTGAAAACTCTTACTCAATGGAGAATTTAAAGGGTCTTCAAGGGTATTATAATCACTACCTACAACTTTTAGTGTTGGTGCCTAATAACCTGCTAAAACATTAGAAAGTACATTGAGAATATTATTTTTATAAAGAAGAATTTGGCAATTTTTGGTGTTACTGGGGTAGTACGTTTTCAAAAGATTCACCTTTGTACCCATCAGGTCCACGCTGTTACCTTAAAGGTGCATTTAAAATGACCTATTATTGCTTTTGTACCTTTCTTCTAAGTGTAAAAACATTATTTATATAAAAATCAATCCAATTCAAAACCATCCAATTTACTTTTCTAAACCAAGTAATGGTTAATGGTCACGTTTCCACATTTCAGTGCTTCAGTGAAAACAGAATAACACTTAACAATAAAGTAGTGTGAAACTATACAATTATTTCTAAACTGAAAACCAGCTTTTCTGTCATTCTACAAATAAACAACAGTTAAACTGGGTAGAGAAATCAGATATGTCTCTAAAATGGGAAAGAAAAGCTGTGTCACGGTGTCGGATACCATCCCAGCATGTCTCGTTTCTGAAGCACATGCATAGGAACAAACCAAATTTTTTTAGGCAGATTGCAGTCCCGCAGAAGGTTCGTAGGCGAATCTAAGGCATGCCAAAGCGAAGCAATGTTTTGTTTCAATTTCAGACACTCAAGTTATATACTGTGCATTGTATATTAATGTACAGTAAGATTTTCTGATTTCAGGAAACTTTGATGCTGCATCATGGTTTTGATGGGCCATCAGTGAGCGTCTGTCAGATTACTTTGTTTAGTGTGTTCCACAATCGCAATATCCCCAAATAAATTTGTTTCAGTTTTTTAAAAGTACATTATAGATAACAAATTTGACTGTTTCATATACATGCAGAATTTCTACTAATCATTTATAAATATTTGGGCAATTCTATACTAGCAGGTACATTTGACATTTCAAAAAGTTAAGGAAAGTATCTTTCCAGTATCTCCAGTGAATCTTTCCAGTATCTTATTAAAAACATATTCAGTTTTAATATTAAATTTTTTATATATATTTTTTTTACTTTTAAGGAAAATTAGCTTTTTTTATTGTATTGACAAAATAGGTAATGTGTAGAAATGACAATAAATCATAGCAAGAAAAACCCTTTTTGTTCTATTACAGTCCTTACATTTCAAAACTTGAAACACAAGCTCTCTTAATCGTACACATACAGTACATGACTGTCAATTCTGTTGCCTATGTTCAAAACTGTTCCCCCTAAATGTAACAGTAAAAGAATTGATAGTAACAGAACTGACAGTTTTACAAATCTTTTGTCAAAAAGTCAGAATTAAAACATTTTTAAATTGACCAACGTGTGATCAGTGAAATATTCCAACCCAGGCTCATTCTGATTACGCACCCCTATATACATCTCTGGAGAGCACCAAATATGTCCCAGGAGGTTTTTTTGCAGTTTTTGTTTTCAGTTTTTGCAAATCCACCAGAGGCCGCTGTGTGCACTTTTTGAGATCTCACATTTCTCTCGCCATGTGCCATTCTTGCCTGCTCTTCTCGTGGACATCCATCGCCTCTGATCAACTGATCCACCCTCCTCCTTTCCTAAACCCAATTGATAGTGTTTTCAAAAGCACCGACTGACCAGCGCCCACCCACTTCCCTAAACCCAACCAACAGTTTTAAAAAGCAATCCAGAAAAAGAAAAGCCCTTACGGCAGCTTGATTTTTACCACGTTCTCAGATTTCACCACATTCTTACCCTGTTATTTACTTGTTTATTTTATTTTTTGGCTTGTCTTACCTGCTTTCTGGAACCATTCTTTGCAGGAGTCGAACCCCGTCATTGCGCTTAACTCCGCTCAGCGTTTCAAGTCCTCTGACGTACGCGGCGAGCTACTGGATGAACTGGTAAGTGCGAAAAAGCCGTCCATACGGAGGTAAGCAGTCAGATGGTAAGCGAAAAAAGAAACAGCGTCATACCGCCCCATAGCGTTCGTTTGGCGGACAAAATGCAGCCATACATTCCTCTGACTACATAATTCGTGATCTCCAGAAATGTACATAGAGGTACGTTTTCAGAATGAGCCTATGTTGCAATATTCTGTTTTTCTGTTCGAAATTGGGGTTTTCAAAGTTTACAAAATAAAAGTTCATAAAATATTTTCTCAGAGAGAGCACACAGCTTTTTAGTGCCTCACATCTTACCAGTGAGGAAAAGTGACATCATCTGCTTTTAACATAGTTGTGTACCAAATTAATGGTAAGTTATAGTATGGTAACAGAATTGACGAAAGATTAACACCAATGGTCTCAAACTCAATTCCTGGAGGGCCGCAGCTCTGCACCTTGATTAGTTGGATCAGGTGTGTTTGATTAGGGCTGGAGCAAAGCTGTGCAGAGCTGCGGCCCTCCAGGGATCGAATTTGAGACCTATGATTTACACACATTTTTGTTAGATAAAAGTTATTTCTAAACAATTGAATGTTGTAGAATTAGGAAAATGTCAATTTAGAGCTTTTATAAATACAAAAAAAAATTTTATATTGCCAAAATAAAACTAAAATATATATTTTTACAAGACGCATGATGGAAAAAATACACATCAAGAAATCATGACTTTTTTTTGGCAATATAAGACACTTTAAACAGGAAAATATTGTATTGTTATGCCATGTAACATCATGTGGTCTATGAAAATAAGTGACATATTTTATAAATAATAAACAAATGTAACCATTTATTTAAAAAGCTGAAAAAAATATGGTTTTGGAAACCAACTGTACCTCAATTATAAAATCATCCATTTGTAGATTGTTGTGTCCCTGTCTAAATGTGTTCATTTATGGTCAAATATTAATAGATAACGGTTTCTCTTTAAAAAAAAATGTCTCGTGTCTTGTAATGATTGGTTATTTGGTTCAGATGACTTGTAATTTACACTTTAGAACATTTACATCAATGCTCCTTGATTTTAACAGTGCACTGTGGGATTTTCAGGGAGCGAACCTTTCAGTGCACTGGAAGAATTTTGTGATTGAGACAGCACTTAAAATGGCTAACTCCCTCATCAGTGCCCTGACTACAGAACAAAGGAGCTGATTGAGACGCAGCCACAGTCTCAAGGAACTCATCTGTGGTAATGGGCCTGAAGGCTTAAAGTAGGAAGGTGACTTTAGGGGTCCTGAAAGCTAACACTGCACCCTTGACTTTCTAAACACCTGCACCACTGCCTCAAAAAAAGTTACAAAATCCAATCCGGTTTTTCTAAAATCTCAACTCTTCAGTGTGAAGCTACCATGTGACTGCCATATGACATTGTTAACATTGTTAATTGGCCATGTTTCTACATGTACTTCAGACACTGGTCATGCTGAGAGGCATCAGCAACATAATGCAGAGGTGGATATATTTCCATCTACCTATCTTGGTGTTTCCATCAACCATTTTTTTATGCGCAAATCCAAAATGCGCATACAAAATGGTTGATGGAAACGCCAAGATGCGCATACATTTAGAAAAAATAAACAAACGTATGCGCATAACTGAGTAGGATACATGTTTTATTCGATAAGAAAAACATTTGCTTAAATTACGATGGAAACACTTTTACCGCATTAAAGTCGTGTGATTTTTTCATAAGAGGTCATGTGATGATAAAAATGTGTGTGAATAGAATGGAGGAACTATGACGTCAATTTGTACGCAAAAACCCAGAAGCGAGTTAGCATTTTAGCAGTTCCGGTTCCCTCGTCCCAGAGACAATGGGTTTTTTAAATGAGATTTCGGTTAAAACGCTTAAATAAGGTTCGTTGGCTAACACAAACTCAAGATACTTTATTTACACAATTTATTCTAAGACATAAAACGGATCAGTTACATTCCACTCTTAATTTTTTACGCTTCTTTAAAAAGACGGTCGGAGACATTATACGTCATCGACATTATACTGTCTGGAATGCAGCCCACTTTAAATTTACAGCTTGTGTTGGGTATTTGGATGTGTCTGTTGTTTGGTTAAGTATTTTTATAAATAATATTTTATAGATGTAGTATTTTTCTAATTCGGCATTCATATTGTGTGTAGATAATGACTTGTAGAGACCGTCATGACAGATTTATTTGTTTCATTAGGTTCAGGGTATCATTTATTTTAATAAAGCTATTTTATGAAGATTACGCTTACCATAGGGCACCCTGTCTCTTTCCTGCCTTCATTAATGCAAATGTGTGACTAAATTTGTAAAAATATATAAATATTTACTGACATTTTAACGTGATCATTTTACATGAACTAATGATGGCGGTTCATTCTGCTGTGGCGACCCCTGATGAATAAAGGGACTAAGCTGAAGGAAAATGAATGAATGAATGAACATCTAATGATTTTTCTGTCATTTATTTTCTTCATCTGAACAAATTTTCAACTATAGCTGCGATATTTACACTCCTCCTTCAATTTCTTTACACTCACCTTAAAACATTTAGCATATGTGACTGTATGGGCTACTTTTCGCTGTACTTCGTGACAAAAAAAGAATAGTGAATGTTCTCTATCCATGATGGGATTTGCAGGCATTCGATAGACTTGTCCCTCTTTTCTGTCGCGTCTATGAAAAAGAATATGGGATTTGTAATTGACAGCCATAGCTAGGTTTTCACTAAGGCTGTGTGCACGCGGGCGATACACTTATTTAAATGTCTTTTGATAATAATATATAGGCACATTGATAAAACATACAGTATGCGTTTTAAAACTAAACAAATGTATTTCCCACAGGAAAACTATTTAAAAAGGCACATACTGTAGGTCTATACAAATGTGTTTTTTTACGTATCTGTATTTGTTTATAATACATAGCGTGGATTGTAATCTAATAAATCGAGAAAGTAGATCATTGGCATGGACCATATTTCTAAAAATAAGCTTAAAACGTTGTCTGTAGCAGGGTGGTGCTGATGTAACAGGAGCACCCTGAAGTTTGTGTAGTCCGTTTATAGCCTAATGTTAGCTTTTCAGTTCTTGCCGTTGCATTTCCAACCCAAAAGTTATATTATCGGGTAAGGAATATCCAGATGGACAAAATGTGTAAGTATAATGAAATGTGTTTCAACATAAAGCTTATAACTTGCAATCTTTGAAAAGTATATGGGAAAATCCTATGGGGATTTTATCGAGGGTACCAGTTTTAAGCTAGCAGCCGATTGGCCTACAAGGTGATGTCATAGTTCCTCCACCCTATGGACAAACCAGCAGACTGGCCACATTGTAAAACATCTGAAATTTTGTTTTGGTCATTCTAAAATGCCTTAACCATTTTAGTTTTAGTGTTATTATATTATTAATTACCTCCAGAGTGGTCAAGAGCGTCTGTGCTCCACGTCTCATGGCTTTAAATGCCACTACATCAATAAATGATTTAATTCCAATAAAAAATAACACTCACCGTGCACTCACACATGCAACGTGCATGTTTCATCCCAGTGCCAACCGAAACCAAAGACTGAGACGCTGGGAATGAAACACCACACTGCAGACAGAACGAACACAAACACCAGGACGAGAGTGCACATCTAGACCACGTGCGCATTAAGCGGGAGCGCGCACAGTCCGAGCGCAACCAGGACGGCGCTCGTACAATGACACAATGACAGAAAATGAGTGCTCGACCCGAGAAAACTTAAGCCGAGCACAACATACAGGACAAGACAGGACTAGTGTCTGGACATGAATTTACATGAATTCACAAGACCGGAGTGGCAGAACCCTGACATGCACTTCTTTTATGCTATATTCTAGTTTTGCGTATAAATTTAATTCGCATCTTTGAATGGAAACATAGCTAGGGAAGCTTTACCAAAAAGAAAATGAATTACAGTTTTCTCCACCAGCCTTCAAAATATAATGCACCTCAGAATTGCAAAACAAAAGCAAACCACTGAACATTTGAAGTGTTCTCACCTCCTGGTTGGGAATGCTGAGGTAGCCGTGGTGTGGTTTGAAGGCTTTGTGCGGCGGACGAGAGAACATCCAGTTTCTACTGAAGCTTTGACCAAATACAGGCTGCAGTAGGAAGTAGGGTTTCTCCGAACAATTAATCACCACCAAAAACAGAGACACCACCACGATCAGACTGGTCACTATCACTGACTTCTTCTATAGGGAGGGAAAGAAGAGCAGAAAACATGGCATCATTAAAATTATTATTTATTTTTGTTTTGTTTTTGACAAGTGGTTAGCGATACAGTGCATAACCTTCAAAGGAACTTAATAATAATCAACCAAATATATTATATTAGCTTTTTCCTTTTCCGTGTTTTACAGAATAGCTTTTAGAGTTTTTTTTAATTTTTGGTAAGTAATACACATTATCTCAACATCAGAATGATTGAGTAGTACTGTGTCATCCTGCTTTTAAAAAATTACCAATGTTGCGGAATGAAATATTTACTGAGAGGACATGGCCTGTGATGCTTTATTGCAGTTTTTTATGTTTGTGTGCCAGTCGTCCGTAAGGGGTTGCTGCCAGGGTGCGAATAATACATTGACGATCAGGGGGGTCAACTTTTCTGGTGTTAGTTTTTATAATACACGCTTCAGTGAATCGAATGTATGTATTTGTTTAAATTACACCTAATTTATTATTAAAATGTATAGAATTTTCAGTGTTTTGTGGGATATTTTGTGTATTCTGTCCTAAAGTATCCAATTAGCTACATCTGAGGTTACTGTAAGTCAAACTATGCATCTAATTTGACTTTACTTTTAGGTTATATGTAGAAACAAACAGCTATTTTATGAGAAAACAGTCTTGTGAATAGTTAAGTTGTCTATCAGTGCTCTACTGTAGATCTGCCAATTTCAGACCATTGAATGAGTTTTTTCTGGCAGACTGATTATCACGTTTATGCATTCACAGTGGTACGAACCATTATAGGGGTGGTCAAATTTATACTTATATTAATAGTTTTAAAAAATTATATTCATTTTAATTATTAACATTAGTATTTAAAATACAAAGCAGAGCAAATTATTTCTTAGTATTAAAGAGCTGATCCCCATATACATGTTGTTTTGATCTCCTTCAGGGGGGATCAAGCATTAATTAGAAGGGTCAATCACCCCCAAACCCCCCTGTAATTCGCACACTGGTTGCAGCATTACTTTTGTTTGTGTTTATTTTGTAATTAAGATGTATGTTAAGCATCTTCCCTCAAAAGTGAACCATGTTACACTGTCATTTTTTTTAGTCCATTAGAAGATTTCAATCATTTTTTAATGGAAAAGGGGTTTAAGATAAATTGCAATTGGCATCAAGAGCACTACCCAGCACTGAGCCTGCCCTCAGTGTTTAAAAACCTATTATTGGTTAATAATTCAGAAAATGTGCAATTGTACTTGTCAAAATAGATCTGTTACAAGCTACTGATATTCATCTTTATCTCCCTCTAAAGCTATTAAGCTAGGATAATTACTTGATAAATATTCTAGGTTGTTGATTATATCATATTTTCATTATTTCATATCACAAACACACATATACAGATGGATGGATGGACGGACGGATGGACGGACGGACGGACAGACAGACAGCACTGGTGTGATTTAATAATACGCATGAGACCACAGGCCTCACAGCTACTAGTGTGATATTGGGTGTACACAGCAATTTAATGGCAAAGGTGTGTAAATAAAAAGTAACAACCATAGAGTGTCAAAAAAAACTTTTTATTTGAGATTCTACTTCCACCACAGATTCAAATCTCATGTTGACCATTTAAATAGCTGAGCAAGTACATATTTTTTATTGCAATATGTAGAGAAGAAATAGAAGAAATTGCTCACAGATGTGATCATTCAGTATTAAAATGATAAAGAAAACACTAATAACAATACAGAGTAATACACTGCAGTATTAAGCAAGGAGATCAACTGAGAGACTATGATTACCAGAACAATGTAATGTGAACTGTCAATGCACTAAAAACAAAGTAATATTAACAATATACAGCACACAGTTATTACAATATATTAATAACAAAATGTAACAAATTACATAAACAGCTAGGGTTGTCTAAAGCATCAACTTCTAAAAGTTTTACATTTTTAAAAATTACACAATACAACCATTTCCGGGTCTCACGGTGGCGCAGTGGGTAGCACGATCACCTCACAGTAAGAAGGTCACTGGTTCGAGCCTCAGCTGGGTCAGTTGGCGTTTCTGTGTGGAGTTTGTATGTTCTCCCCGTGTTGGCGTGGTGCTCCAGTTTCCTCCACAAGTCCAAAGACACGCGGTATAGGTGAATTGTGAATGGGTGTGTATGGATGTTTCCCAGTGATGGGTTGCAGCTGGAAGGGCATCCGCTGCGTAAAACTGGATAAGTTGGCGGTTCATTCCGCTGTGGCGACCCCAGATTAATAAAGGGACTAAGCCGAAAAGAAAATGAATGAACAACCATTTCCAACTACACTTATTTTTGCTACTTGTTCAAACTACTTTACAAAGAGTTGAAACAATACGATTCTCAAAGGTTTTTTTTGGAATAACTTAATTGTTTTACATTCAATCCATTAAAATTTGTACAAATTATTATTTTTTATATATTCTTTATTGCACAGACAGTTAGAACACAGAAAAACACAACAAAAAAAAACAACACAATGTCTGCATTTTTCGTTTTGATTTTATAAGCCCAGATTCAAACTAGAACTATCCAACAGTTTGTACCCACACTCACCCACAAACCCCTCAGGCGGAATAAAAATGAAATGAGAAAACTATATAGATTCTATTACATGTACACAAAATAAACAATAAGGCAAAATATTGAAGTATATGGTCCATAAAAGTTAATTTGTGTGGAACCCAACATTTTTTACAGTGTAGTATTTTGAGCACTGTTGAGAGGATTCTTGAACACTGCTGATTGGCCATTGCTTTATTCACACACTCAACAGATATGACTGTGATGGACTGCAATGATCATTGCTTCATGCGTGGTAAGTGAGAAACGTGATCATTGGAGCTAATCACAGGGATATCTGCTGAACACATGAACATAATGGTCAATCCGTGGTGTTCAATCGCCTGCTCATCAATGCTCAAATGTTAGTGGGAAATGGACATTTTTACAATTTCAGTACTTTTGAAATTGTCAGTACTTTTGACAAACCCATAAAGAACATGCACTGGAAGTCGCATATCCGAAATCATTAAAACATTGAAATACATTAAAGCACTATACTTTAAATAAGAAGGATTATTTGAAGTCAACTACATTCTCACCTAAAGGGTATTTAAGTTACATGTATTTGCTACAATTTAGAGCAGCATGTTGAGTCTGGCCACGTAGGCATAGTGCTGCTCTCAAAGTCACTCCAACCACTATCATTCTTTTATTAGACCATGTATATACATTGAAATTCAGCTCAGTAAGTAAGCTCAATGTGCTACAGTAGCTACCCTCTCTCCCTCCCATCTATAAGTTTCGAGTATATCATTGTGCACCTTCTCATTGTTGTCTCTTTTGTTTCAGATTACCAAGGCTTCAAGTCCTGTCCTTTATATAAGATATTACCGTACTTATGTTCCTTATTATCTGTGTTACACTCATCTTAGGGTTCCCGGGGATTAAAGGGTTAGTTCACCCAAACATTTTAATTGTTATAATTGTTGACCCTCACAACGTTTCAATTCCCCGAGACCTTCGTTCATCTTTATTCAGAAATGCAAATTAAGATATTTTAAATGAATTTTAATTTTAGATGAACACTTTTGTGCACCCAAAAAACTGTAAAAATTACTTTGTTCGCTAATGTTTTCTCATCTTTGTCAGGTCATTAGGGTGTGCCATTTAATAAGGGCAGTATGACATATTGCCATTAGAATAAGCACTCAAGCACTGTATTGCCTGTAGTAAATGTGCACCCTGATCTGATATGAAAGACAGGTAAACAAAGTATTTTTTTAATTGTTGGCAAGTGTTTTTGGAGCTCTGTATTATTACAGTTGAACCACTAAAGTCACATGGGATGTTTAGACAATGTTTTTGGTTGCTGGACTTTAAGCATCTCAGGACCGCTGCTGTATATGGAGGATGAGGGAGCATTCTGTTTTCATTTTAAACTGAACAAAGGTCTCTGGGAATTGGAACAACATGAGGGTGAGTTTATATTTTTGGTGAACTAAACCTTAAAATTTTGTATGTGAAAATAATTATGGAGTAAGTGTCCCATTAGGAACCATACTCTCACTCACTCACTCACTTTCCTTACTCACTTATAGGCTTATTCCCTGCTTTATCAGGGGTCACCACAAAGAAATGAACCGGTAATTACTCTGGCAATTGTTTTACACACTGGATGCCCTTCACAATCACACTATGGCCAATTTCATTCATTCATTCATTCATTCATTCATTTATTTTATTTTCAGCTTAGTCCCTTTATTAATCTGGGCTCGCCACAGCGGAATGAACCGCCAACTTATCCAGCATATGTTTTACGCAGCGGATGCCCTTCCAGCTGCAACCCATCACTGGGAAAAATCCATACACACCCATTCACACTCATACACTAAGGACAATTTAGCACACCCAATTCACCTATAGAGCATGTCTTTGGACTTGTGGGGGAAATCGGAGCACCCGGAGGAAACCCACGCAAACACAGGGAGAAAATGCAAACTCCACACAGAAACGCCAACTGATCCAGTCTGGGCTCGAACCAGCAACCTTCACCACCGTGCTGCCCTATGGCCAATTTAGTTCATCCAATTCAACTATATTGCATGTCTGTGGACTGTGAGGGAAACTGGAGCACCTAGAGAAAACCCACACAAACACTATGAAAACATGCAGACTCCAGACAGAAAGGTCTCCTGGTCCATAGGAACCATACCATCTTACCACCAACTTACTCATAGATACAGAAAGATACTCATAAAAAAGGGATGCTGCAAGAATGGTGAACTAAATGTGAACCGGGTACCTGCTTTTCCACTAGAACCTTCTACTTTTTTTATAATAAATTGTTTTCACAGCTTTCAGCTAATCAGATGCAAGAACCCAAAACAATTTATTTATAAAATGAAAGCTCCAATCTCAACTGAGCCAGCCAGTTGTGACCCCAAAGCCAAACCCCAAGGCCAAACAGCCTTTTACCCCACCAGCCAAATTCAAATCCCACAGTAAAGCCTGCTGCAGATTTAGAGACTGAGCAGCGATGAGATCCGTGCCAAAGCCTTTGCCTGTTAAGGACACTCACTCTGTGGATGAAGGTCACCCTAGAGCCAGAACTTGTAGCCCTACTCTTTCCAGAGCCAAAGCCAGCCCATGGCACTCCCACTGATTTTGCTGTATTCTGATGACTTGGAGTTGTTATTTCCTTGATTCTGCAGGGCTGTGCAGTAAGATTCATTCATTTTCCTTCGGCTTAGTCCTTTATTTATCAGGGGTCGTCACAGCAGATTGAACCGCCAATTATTCCAGCATATGTTTTACGCAGCTGATGCCCTTCCACCCACAACCCAGTACTGGGAAACACCCAGTATGGTCATACCTTTACCTATGGCCAATTTAGTTCATCCAATTCACCTGTACCGCATGTGTTTGGACTGTGGGGGTAACCGGAGCACCTGGAGGAAACCCACGCAAACACAGGGAGAACATGCAGACTCCACATAGTAATGCCACCATGCCCAGCTGACCTTCTTCAAACCAGCGACCTTGTTGCTGAGAGGCGACAGTGCTAACCATTGAGCCACCATGCCACCCTGTTAAGTAAGATAAAGGTTGATAATGGCTATTTTAATTAAGTAAAAGGGCTATGATACATTCTGCACAAACAGGAAACCTATAAATACAGGGCTGGGGGGTGGACATTTCAAGCACTTGATAATCTGGATATATTAACACACTTTTATCAAAATGTAATATGACGTACATTGTCTAGTGTTACCGGTGTAGTGATCATAAATCACATACAAGTAACTTTAAAACCAAGTAGTTTAAAACCAAGTCTGTTGATCACCATGCCGTATTTGCATGACCAACTGAGCTCAATGCAATAACACAGGCTCATTGGCACTACATGCTTCAGGCTACTGTACTTCAACGTTTTACTGCAGTTTTTTAGGTAAAATGAACAACTTTTGTTCCTTTTCACACTAATGATAATTGCAGGGACATATTAGTGACAAATAACCAATTATTTTTATGCAGTTCTTTGCAAAACACCAAATAAATACCACAAAACAACTTAACAGTGTCTATGATTTATGATCAGTGCTCAGGTTCAAGTCCGGTGAAGCACGGTTCCACAAAAGAGATAAAAGCAATGTAAAACAAGGTAAAACATGGTGGCAGCACACTCTTCTCTTATGTTTGCTTTTGAAAACACTGTCAGTTGGGTTTAGGGAAGGGTTTAGGTCAGTGGATTACTGGACTAGGTCTAGGTCTTCTCTGTACGAGAAGTGTGACCCCTGAAAGATGTGTATAATAAGAATGTTACATTTTGAAAAACTGTAGGCTGAAACATGGAGAAATCTTTCACCCTCACGCATAAAAAAAAAATTCAGATCCTGTGGTTTGACTGGGTTTCTGTTCTCAAAATTCACAAAAAAATCAGTTGACTGCATCTTTAGACTAAAATTACTTAAAGTTCAAGTGATTATCTTTGCATCATGCCTCAAGCAACGTCTGTGTACAGCAGTGTAAGACATTACTGAGACATGAAAAACAAGCAATCCCACTGCTCTTTCACTGCTAAGGTGTGAATTTCTGTGTTCTTTGATGTAGTCTGATGGCTTGAAATTAGCCATCTAGTCGTGCGGTCATGACTGGAATAATAGAGCGGCTGTCAGCAAATCTTTCGGAGTCAGTAGGGCTCAAATCTGGCACATCAAACATCTCAGGGAGCGTGTTTGGGTTTGCACTTCACAGGAAGACATCAAACACGAAGAGTTGATATCAAAAAATGACCATTTAAATCTCAGACTAAAAGACTGCATTGCACAGGGTGCTGGAAGATTACATCACTATCTAAGAAACGGTCTCACATTTATGTTGTGTTATTGGGATGAACAGTAATAACATTTGTATTAGGGCCGGACAATATATCATTTTAGCATCGATATCGCAGCGTGTGTGTTTACAATAGTCACATCGCAAGATATGCAATGTTGAGATAGGATTATAGATGACCAGGAACCACAAGTAAAAACACATGAGATTTGTGTCACTGCAGAGTCATTGCAGAATTTAAGCATAATAGAATGCTTAAATTCATATAGAAAATAGAATTCATAAAGATTTAACAGAAAGTGAATTATCTGCATGTGTTTTAATGCCTGTGAGCATTTTAAGAGAGTTTCAAGCATTTTAATAGCGCATAAAGAAGTTTAATAAAGATTAATATTATTGAGTTAGGCGACGCAGTGGCACAGAGGGTAGCGCTGTCACCTCACAGCAAGAAGGTCGCTGGTTCGAGCCTCGGCTGGGTCAGTTGGCATTTCAGTGTGGAGTTTACATGTTCTCCCTGTTTTCGTGTGGGTTTCCTCCTGGTCCTCCTGTTTCCCCCAAAAGTCCAAAGACATGCGATACAGGTGAATTGGGTAAGCTAAATTGTGTGTGAATGAGAGTGTATGGGTGTTTCCCAGTGATAGGTTGCAGCTGGAAGGGCATCCGCTGCGTAAAACATGTGCTGGATAAGTTGGTGGTTCATTCTGCTGTGGCGACCTGATTAATAAAGGGACTAAGCCAAAAAAAAAAAATTAATGAATGAATTATTGAGTTATTTATATGATAAAGACTTTGCAGTATTATTTTACATTTTATTGTACAATTGCCTTACCTGAACACTGTTAGACTCTCCCCCAAAAAAACTAAACCACGGTTTATTTCACTTTAATATTTGCTCCATTGTGTTTATGACTGTTTATTATACGTATATAATAAATTACATAAAAAAGATATCTAAATTAATGACTTTCAAAATAAAGCTATTTAAGTCATCTGGTGAATTTGTATTTATATCGCAATATATATCGCAAAGACAAAAAAATATAGCAATGTAAAATTTTTCCAATATCGTGCAGCCTTAATTTTTCAACTCAGACTCATTCTGATTATGCACCCATATATACATTTCTGGAGAGAGCAAAATATATTCCAGGAGCTACGTTGTTTTGCAGATTTTGTTCTTGCGAATGTGCCAGGGGGCGCTGTGTATGCTTTTTGAAATCTCAAATTTCTCTCGCAAGTGCCATTTGTGACCTGCTCTTCTTGTGTAAATCCACCAGAGGCCGCTGTCGACTGACTGACTGACTGACTGACTGACTGACTGACTGACTGACTGACTGAC
>CAIGQW010055679.1:25141-37841 GCA_903798125.1 Danio choprae | reverse complement strand
GCCAACTTATCCAGCATATGTTTTACGCAGCTGCAACCCATCTCTGGTAAACATCCATACATATATATCCATACAAATATATATATATTTGTGTTTTTAAATTAAATTATACTGAACAAAAACAACACTTAGTCAATGGACACCATAAAAAGAAAATGTGGATTAAACTATAGATTCCTGACTTAAAATGAGTTCACATTAAATACAAATATTACTTTTAAAATCTCATATATCCACATTCTTTCTCACTGTGGTTGTTAAAAAGGATATAATCAGATTACAGGCACAAATGTATTTGATTTTGGCCATCATCTAAGCATCTAAGGCATGAAGTGAAACGGATTTAGCCCCTTAAGCACTTCAATACTCGTTCCTCTAATCTGTTCTCATGGCAGGGGGGGAATAAAAAGAAAATATCCCTCCACCTTGATTTCAATCTGCGGCCACAAATCTTGGCAAAGTGATGTGTCAAATTCTAAGGTGAGGAAAAGGCTTAGAGCAGAGAGCGAGAGAGAGGAAGTCGAAGAACTTCCATTAGCAGCAGCATATGACTCATCTCGTCGTTATACTATCCATCAGCTTAATCATCGCACAGGCCTTGTGTTCTGCACAATTTCAACCATTTCTGAGGAGAACAATTATTCAAAAACGGGGACAAACAAAACGAGATCAGAGCGAGCGCAGGAGAAAGAGGACAACAGCGTCACCATAGGACTATCATTATACTAAATTAGACCATATATTCGACTATACTGTACTGACTATAACTGACTGACCTGTAATTAAAAAGATATCTGTGAACACTGCCGTTGCTATCATTAGGAACAAACATTAGTAATAAGATGGGAAATAAAAACTAGAATTATTATTAAATGATGGTAAATTATTATTAAAATAGGAGTAGTGACACTTAAAATAAGAGAAAGGCTCATTTGTTACTAGAGAACTGCTTTTGACTGCTGAGACCTTGCTGGGTTGCTAAGGTGTTTGCAGTCTTTTTGGATTTTTGTCATTTTTCTCTGGGGTAGCAAGGCTATTGCTGTGTGGCTGCCAAGGCATTCTGTGTCTTTTTATCATGCTGCTATCTGGTTGCGTAGTATTTCTGAGTATTTGCTACTGTGTTTCTGAGTGTGTTATACAACATGTCTCAAATAATCACTGAACGTAACCAAGGAAGGGTGTGATTAAAATATCTTGTATATTAACTTGTAACATTTACCTCAGAAAAACCATTCAGCAGTGTTTGTTTGCAGGGAAAAAGAGAGAGGTGTGTGTGTGGGTGCGTGTTGGTTTTGGTGGTCTGAGAGGAAAATTGTAGGATTACATGGGTATGACTTAGGTATTACAATGTTAAGATAGTTTATGAGGACATGTCCTGCGTCCTTGTAATTCAAAACTGTTCAAAATCATACTTAACTGGGTCTTTTCACAGTGGATTTAGGGGTGTGGTAAGAGTAAGGTGATATAATAAGCAGTTTTTAAAGTATTAAATACATTGCGTGAATGGAGAGTCCTCATAATCCAATCAAAACGTGTGTGTGTGTGTGTGTGTGTGTACGTGTTTTTGTGACATGTCAGGACACAAATCTGTATAATGACATATGTATGACACAGGTATTACAAAAGGAGGTGAAATATGAGGACATTGTTGACGTCCTCATTTCTCAAAAAGCTTATAAATCACACAGAATGACTTTATTCAGAGAGTAAAGCTGTACACAGTTTCCTGTGATGGTTGGGTTTAGGGGTAGGGTGGGGTTAGGCCAATATACAGTATAAAATGAATGGAAAACAACATGCGTGCGTGCGTGCGTGCGTGCGTGTTATGTACAATGTAAAAAAGGCTGGGTTCCACACAATTGTGTTGTCCCAACCCAAATCGATTAAGTTAACTTAATTGTTTTTACAAATGTAAGTGGATTGATCATAAAACAACTAAGCTGATCTAGGTGCATGGCACAAAAGCATTAAGGGTGTGTCTGAATCCAGTTATGCTATTTTAAAGACGGAAAAATACGGTTTGCATCCCGGCACATGGTCTAACAGGGTTGTGCTTATTCTCTTATTGAGTTATGGGTGTGTTTTGAATATAACGTGCATTAAACCAATCAGAGTCTCATCTCCCATTCCCTTTAAGAGTCAGTTGCGTCACGCCATGGCGCATTTGCTATTTACATGGCGGACTTGTAAGTGGAAAAACTGAACGCTTCATTAGCGAGAAAACAGTTAAGCCTCCTCCATTTGACCTCTTTAATTTACTTTTACTCTTTACTTTATTACTTTACTTTTGTGGATAAGGAAAGTGTTGTAAGCACTTCACTGAAGACATCCATTAGCCTACATATTTAAATTTGTTTGTTAAGCGCAAAGATTTATTTCAAAACTATTTCTAAATTCAGTTCTAATTTCCAGCTAACAAATAAATGAACAATAATAATGAAGTGTGGTCAAAAACTGAGTTATATCCAAACACACGTCCTATTCTTATGCCCCAAATGTTGATGCAGACGTCTCCAAAACCCAACAGGTGGAGAAATCTAAACTTCTTTTTATTAAAACAAATATAAATATGCATATAATAAATAATAGTACTACTAATAATAACATTATACAACTGCAAATTGTCATGAATAAACTGAAAAAGCCCATATATTTATGTAGAAAATAATAATGTTTGTAACATACCAGCTTTTAGGTGGTCAATGGCGCAGTTTATTTCAGTTCCTCAAAATAGCAATGCGCCAACAATACACCTTAACACACCTCCTTTTTAGACCAGCACACCAATGAGTCCACAAAATGGCGCAAATGGATTTGCTATTTAAACAACGTGGCGCAAAATGTGAAAATTACTGTTGCGCTGGTCTGAAAATAGCAACAAATCGCGACATACATGACTAGCATACACGCTAGTTTAAACAAGAACTAAAAAAACACTTTGTTTTTTTGTGTAGTTGCTAGGATATTTTGGTTGGTTGCTAAGGTGGAGCATGTGAAATTATAGCATTTTGCTCGGGGTTGCTACTGTGTTCTGGGCATTTTCTGGGGCATTTTTATTCTCCTTTTAAGGCATACTGGTTGTTGCAAGTTGTTAAATTGTTCTATCCATCATCCTATGATTGTACTGGGCTGCAACAGATGCAATGTTGCTATTCTGTTTTTATTTTAGCACACTGCTTGTTGGGTGACATGGTGGCTCAGTGGTTAGCACTGTCGCCTCACAGCAAGAAGGTCACTGGTTCGAGTCCTGGCTGGGTCTATTGGGTGCATAGTCTCTCAGGGCAGCTTCACAAAAAAAACCAAGATGAACAGGAAAATAGCAGAATCAGTAGAGCTTCTTTTCAGTTCAGATTTTGCGGTAAAGCAGTCCTAAAAGACAACCGCATTATAATGTAGCTAGGATATTGGTATGCTGTTGCTAAGACGTTATGAATCATTGAAATCACAATGTCATATTTGAAAAGGGCATTGCCATGCAGTTGCTAATATGTTTTGGGTGGTAGCTAAGGTCTTTGAGTGTTTTTATGTTGAATTTTTATGCAGTAACTACGGTTGGTGGTTCTTAATGACTGATAGTGCATTGGTCAGTTGTTGTTATTCAGGACCTAAGGTTCTGCAATATGGTTGTCAGATGCTAGTGCAATGAACCTTGTGATATGTGGTTGCTAAGATGATTGCTGGGGTGTTCTAGATAATTCAAGTGGCTGGTTGTTACTACTTATTAATAACAACTTATTTGTCTACATAACTTTATTTAGATACCAGATGTTTGACAACCATATTCTGGTTTGTAAATTCGAACATTTATAGGATCCATTGACCTATAGAAGTATAAAATACACCTGCAACAATTCCCATTTAAAAGCATATACGATCACCCAAGTATGAAAAGATGCCATAGAATTAAAGGTTCCTCTACAGAACTGGACACTCTTTTAGATATTTTCAATTTTCTTTTTTATTAAGCTTTTGCTAGTGTTTTGAATCTTTTGATATGTTCATTCATTCATTCATTTTCATTTCGGCTTAGTCCCTTTATTAATCTGGGGTCGCCACAGCGGAATGAACCGCTAACTTATCCAGCATATGTTTTATGCAGCGGATGCCCTTCCAGCCGCAACCCATCTCTGGGAAACATCCATACACACCCATTCACACTCATACACTACGGACAATTTAGTCTACCCAATTCACCTGTACCGCATGTCTTTGGACTTGTGGGGGAAACCGGAGCACCCGGAGGAAACCCACGCCAACACAGGGAGAACATGCAAACTCCACACAGAAATGCCAACTGACCCAGCCGAGGCTCGAACCAGCGACGTTTTTGCTGTGAGGTGAATGTGCTACACACTGCACCACTGTGAGGCCCCTTTTGATATGTGCTTGCTAAAAAGATTGATATGTGTTTTCAGGGACAGTGTAGGTGGTTACTCTTAATAACCAACATATGTGTCTACCTAACTGTGTTTAGATACCAGATGTCTGACAACCATATTCTGCTTTGTAAATGTGAACATTTATATGAGCCATTGACCTATAGAAATATAAAATACACCTGCAAAAATCCCCATTTCCAAGCATATCCAATAACCCAAGTATGAAGAGATGCCATAAAATTCAAGGTTGTTCTACATGACTGGACACTCGGTGTCACACCCTCCGCACGTTCCCTCAGTACCAGTCACTACACACAGTCACCATCCACCACACACCACACCCTGAACAATCACCAGAGGTCTAATCACCCACACCTGCACCTGCAATCACCCACTCCCTATAAATACTCACCTCATTCAATTACTCAACGGCTGGAATCTTCTTGGA
Organism: Danio choprae; assembly: GCA_903798125.1. Taxonomy (NCBI): domain Eukaryota; kingdom Metazoa; phylum Chordata; class Actinopteri; order Cypriniformes; family Danionidae; genus Danio; species Danio choprae. Next base: position 33,014 of record CAIGQW010055679.1, on the reverse strand, counting down.
TCTTCTCCCTGTTGCTCCGATCTCTCCTGTACTCCTTTGAGGCTTGCTTTACGTACCTATAGATGCTAACGACCTATTAAGGGAAGTGACTTTTGTTACGTTGGTCATTGCAATGAACTTGAACTTACCTCTTGGACTAGTGTGTGAGAAAGCCTTCAACCCGTTGCACCGCTAACCTGTTTACCCACTGTTTGTGCATGCTCCACAATAAATACTCACAAAAATAATCCCTGCCTTCTCTCCTTTGTGTGTGTGACCGTGACGTGGGATTCCAGCCCAGCAAACACTCCCCGTTACCCCATGGAAGCTAACACTATTGCTTCACTAATCTCTCCGGATCCGTTCACCAGAATGGCAAACGCTTTCCGGCAACCCCTTCCTTCCGCACCCCTGGGTGCCAACGCTAACCCCCCTTCAATCTCGAATACGCCTCTCTCTCATCCGATGAGCTACTCCGGCGAACCCAGCACCTGCACTGGTTTCCTTCCTGCAATGCTCCCTCTACATCGAGGCAAATGCTCAACAATTCCCCAATGAAGTTTCTAAAGTAGCCTTCATGATTTCTCTCCTCACAGCACTCCAGTGGGCGGACACACTCTGGGATACTAACAGTCCAGCGATGTCATCTCATCAAGCCTTCATCAGCCAATGTAAAGAGGTGTTCGGGGTGGCGCTTACCCCCCTTTCAGTACATGATGAATTAATCACACTCAGTCAAGGTAACACCACCATCCACGATTACACTTTACACTTCAGAGCACTCGCCGCCAACAGCGATTGGAATCAAGTTACACACTTAGCAGCCTACTGCAAAAGACTATCAAATCTTGAGACTTTTATTAAAAAGGCCACACTCGAGGAGCCAGCATCGTCTGAACTTCCCCAGGGTCTCGCCTACGTGCCTTCCAGTCACCGTCTTTCTCTCCTGGATAGTGCGCACACGTCCTTCGGCTCAGGACACCCTGGTAGCAGGTGAACCCTCTCACTCCTCCAAAGCAAGTATTTGTGGCCGAAAATGGCCAAGGACGTTTCCCAGTATGTCCGGGGGTGTTTGGTCTGTGCCATCACCACCACTCCTCGCCGACTGCCTGAAGGTAAATTGCAACCATTACCTATTCCCCGCCGGCCCTGGACACACCTCACAGTAGACTTTGCCATGGACTTACCTCCCTCAAAAGGTTACACAACTGTTCTTGTTGTGGTTGATCGCTTTTCTAAAGCAAACTATTCCCTCTCAAAAGTCTTCCCACAGCTCTCAAAACGGCGGAAGCCCTCTTCTACAATGTATTTCGCAATTATGGACTCCTTGAAGACATGTCTGACAGAGGACCACAGTTCATCTCCAGGGTCTGGCATGCCTTTTTTCGACTCCTTGGTACTACCATCAGCCTCTCCTCTGGATACCACCCTCAAACCAACGGCCAGACCGAATGCAAGATTCAAGGAATCTCCCGGTACCCCCAGACATACTGTGCTCAACACCAGAACACCTGGAGCCAGTATCTCCCATGGGCTGAAAATGCCCAGAACTCCCTACGACAAACCTTCACCGGACTCACCCCTTTTAAATGTGTTCTAGGATACCAACCGTCACTGTTCCGCTGGACTGGCGAGTCCTCTGAGGTACCGGCGAAAGATCACTGGTTCCAGGAGAGCGAGAGGGTGCACGTCCATCTCCAGCTGGCAGTGCGGAGGCATACCGAGGCCACAAACCGCCACAGGTTACCTAATCCCATTTACCATCCGGGGAATAAGGTATGGCTTTCTACTAGAAATATTCGCCTCAGTCTGCCCTGCCGAAAGCTGAATCCCCGCTACATAGGGCCATTCACCATTCATTCCCAGATAAATCCAGTCACTTATCGTCTCAACTTACCTCCACGTTATAAAATCTCCTCCACCTTCCACGTAGCCCTGCTCAAACCTCACTCTAACCCAGTTTCTCCTCCATCCACAGAACCGGAACCGCATCCCACTCCAGAACACCCTGAGATCATAAGAGATCGCATCTATCGGGTCCAAGATCTCCTCGACGCCCGGCAGTGGAACAGCCAACTCCAATACCTCATAGACTGGGAAGGATTCGGCCCCAAGGAAAGGTCATGGACTTCCCGCAATGACATCTTAGATCCTACTCGCCTCAACAACACCCAGATTGCCCAGCTCCCCAAGGCTGAGGTTGCCCCCTTCGCCGATCTAGGGTGCCAGGAGTCACCCGTGGAGGGGGGGTAGTGTCATACCCTCCGCACGTTCCCTCAGTTCCAGTCACTACACGCAGTCACCATCCACCACAAACCACACCCGTGAACAATCACCAGAGTTCTAATCACCCACACCTGCACCTGCAATCACCCACTCCCAATAATTACTCACCTCATTCAGTTACTCACCGGCTGGAATCAACGTTGGATGGTCTCCGCTTCTTGGATCTTCTCCCTGTTGCTCCGATCTCTCCTGTGCTCCTTTGAGGCTTGCTTTACGTACCTATGGATGTAAATGACAAATTAAGGGAACTAGTGGACTAGTGTGTGAAAAAGCCTTCAACCCATTGCACCTCTCACCTGTTTACCCACTGTTTGTGCATGCTCCACAATAAATACTCAAAGTAATCCCTGCCTTCTCTCCTTTGTGTGTGGCCGTGACAGGCAGATATTTTCCTTTTTTCTAATGAAGCTTCTGCTAGTGTTTTATATCTTTTGATACGTCATTGCTTGGATGATTGGTATGTGTTTGCTGGGATGTGCTATGTGGTTACTCTTAATAACCAACATACATATCTATCTAACTGTGTTTAGATACCAGATGTCTAACAATCATTTTCTGCTTTGTAAATGTGAATATTTATGAGCCATTGACCTATAGAAGTATAAAATACACCTGCAAAAATCCCCATTTCAAAGCATTTCCAATCACCCAAGTATGAAGAGACACCATAAAATTCAAGGTTCCTCTACAAGACTGGACACTCGGGCAGATATTTTAATTTTATTTTATTTTTACTTTTATGACGCTTCTGCTAGTGTTTTATATCTTTTGATATGTGGTTGCTAAGATGATTGATGTGTGCTTGCTGAGGTGTTCTAGGTTGTTACTCTTAATAGCCAACATATGTGTCTACATAACTGTGTTTAGATACCAGATATCTGACAACCATATTCTGCTTTGTAAATTTTAACATTTATAAGAGCTACTGACCTATAGAAGTTTAAAATACACCTGCAAAAATCCCATTTCAAAGCATTTCCAATCACCCAAGTATGAAGAGACGCCATAAAATTCAAGGTTTCTCTACAAGACTGGACACTAGCACAAATATTTTTTCAGTTTCTTTTTATGAAGCTCCTGCTAGTGTTTTATATCTTTTGATATGTGTTTGCTATGATGATTGATATGTGTTTGCTGGGATGTTCTAGGTGGTTACCCTTAATAACCAACATATGTGTCTACATAACTGTGTTTAGATACCAGATATCTGACAACCATATTGTAAATGTGAACATTTATATGAGCCACTGATCTATAGAAGTATAAAATACACCTGCGAAATTCTCATTTCAAAGCATATCCAATCACCCGAGTATGAAGAGACAACATAAAATTCAAGGTTCCTCTACAGGACTGGACACTTTGTTGGATATATTCTGTTTCATTTTATGAAGCTTCTTTACAAATGGGTCTGACAGGGAGTTTTGCAGTGCTGGAGATTGCAGATGACACTGTGGCTAACAAAGCTTTCTCAGTGGAACATCTCTCTGCTGAAGGCTATTTCTAGAGCCACAACCAAACTCATTTCACCAAGTATTGATCTCCATTCACAGACTGAACACTAGGCATCACAGCAACCCCATACACTTACTAGAATCATCCTGTCAGTCCGGTAAGTATGTGTGAGGAGGTGAGTGAGCAAGTGAGAGAGAGAGAGAGAAATTGGATTTCTCCCAGAAACAGGGTGGAAAATTAAACACATCTGGAGAGGTGAAAACATGGACGGCATGCTGAGATGCACGATAATAATGCTCGAGAAGAATTCTGCATTCATATTTCTGTTACCACATGTGTAGTGGAGTGAAATATGCATGTATAACTAGTCCAGATCTTGCTAATACTGAACAATATGCTATTCAGAATTAAATAGTAACTAAAATACAGGTCCCCTTTATATTAGGTGGCCTTAATACTAACACTGAAATTAATAATTTGTTACAATGTACTGACTGTGTATAAACATGTTTTTACATTGTACTTATGATTAATTAAATACCTGCATGAAATTAGTTGTAACTACACTGTTTACCATCCCTTACACTTCAACCCACCCTTAAACCTACTCGTACCACCAAACCTGACCCCATATCCCACCTCAAGAGTCTTCTGCAATGCATTATGAACACTTTATACTTTATATTTATTCTTTGTACATAATAGTTAAGGCTATCTAATATAAAATGGGACCGTTTTTCAGCCCATTGCTAGGCAAATTAAAAGCATAAGCATGTGTTAGGGTTAGTTGTGGTTATGCTTATCTCAGGTGCCTTCTTTGAAAATGTGGATGTCTCAAATATCAAATAACTTCCACTTGAGAAACATACTTAGGATTCACATCAGAAAGCAAGTGACTTCTGGCAGATATGGACACATTTTTGGCACTGTGTTAAAGGGATAGTTCACCCAAAAATGAAAATATGCTCATATTTACTTCCTCTCAAGTGGCTTTAAACCTGTATAACTTTCTTTCTTCTGTTGAAAACAAAAGAAGATATTTTAAAGGAAGCTAAAAACATTGACTTCAATAGTAGGAAAAACCGCTACAATAGAAATCAATGGTAACAGGTTTCCAGCTTTCTTCAAAAGATCTTTTGTGTTCTCAAAATGGGTTTAGAACAAGTTGTTTGTTTATTTGTTTGTTTGTTTGTTTTTGCATTGTCTATTTGAGACTATATTTGCATATTCATAAACACAGAAGAAACTAACGAAACTACAAAAAAAAAAAATTAGTATAAAAATGGGAAATGTTGAAAGTGATGGTTCCTTAATAATAAATTAGATATATTTATTATTAATGTGTTTAGGCTGTACACTTTAACAGGTTGCAAATGTATTATTGTTGTCTTAGTCATGAGCAAATCATATATAATTTTAATCTCATGTCAACTTTTACTTCAATTGTTTTTATTCATATAGAGACTAAATAAACAACATGCTTATAAATATTTATACAGTTCATTTAACCAACCCAAATGGCTTCTATTGTTTAGAACTGCAAATATAATGGTTATGCTTCATTTTTTTGCATTCTGATCCGTCTCAAACCGCCATCAAAGTATACTCAAAAGTTCAACACATGCAGCATCCCCAAGGGGACTCATTTGGCCTCAATTTTCACTTTGAGCCTACACTGTTGTACACATGACCATCGGTGCAGATAGAAAAATTGGGCTGCGAAGCACACAGACAGTGTGTGTTGATGACTGTGGAAAATTACATCACACTGATTGTTCACAGACTTTTCCAGACTGCTTAAATGAAGTATGTTATTTTGGTCATTTACAGTTGAAGTCAAAAGGATTAACCCTCCTGTGATTTTTTTATTTCTCCTTTTTCAAATATTTCCCAAATGATGTTTAACAAAGCAAGGAATTTTTCACAGTATTTCCTATAATAATTTTTCTTCAGGAGAAAGTCTTATTTGTTTTATTTTGGCTAGAATAAAAGCAATTTTTTATTTTTTTTAAAAACATTTTAAGGTCAATATTATTAGCCCCCTTAAAAAAAATTTTTGGGATTGTCTACGGAACAAACCATCTCTATACAATGAATTGCCTAATTACCCTAACTTGCCTAGTTAATCTAATTAACCTAGTTAAGCTTTTAAAATTGCACTTTAAGCTGAATACTAGTATCTTGAATAAATATCTAGTAAAATATTATGTGCTGTTGTCACAGAAGAGGGTTGGAAACAGAGACGTTATAGCAACACAGTTTATTTAGGATGGCAGAGACAGTGAAGGCAGATAGAGTTTAGCTTGGTATGGATCGAGCTGTGGCAGATAGTGGGGTAACCACACTCACACACAGGGACGGGACAAGACAAGGACCAGATAATGAAACCAGGAACGATGGATACTAGGAGGAACACAGAGTGTACTGGAGTTAGGATTGAGGGTCTTGAGATGGGCCGGAGACGGGGAGTGGAATTGCCACACATACACTGGGGAAAGGATGAGGACCAGATGTGGAACCAGAGGATATCAACACTAGGAGGAACACGGGAGCCACAGGAGGTAACAGAAAACAGAAGCAGTAAATGACTTTTAGAACTGGTGTAAATACACTAACTGTTTAGTGAGAATCGGTCCGTTTGGAAGGCGACAAGACACAGGGTGAAGTGAGAGTGCACTATGGAGCTGTGGTAATGAACAGTGATGAGGGTTAGGTGTGAACCTAATCAGAGCACAGGTGACAGTGCTCAGGGTGATAGAGTGGAGAGAGAGCCTGGTCTGACTGTGACGACCGTCATCATAGCAAAGAGAAAAGAAATCAGTTCTTAAAACTATTATGTTTAGAAACGTGTTTAAAAAAATCTTCTTTCCGTTAAGCAGAAAAATATTTAGTAGGGCTAATAATTCTGCCTTCAATTGTATGTACTTAAAATGGCTTTGAGAGGTTTTGTTTCTATATGTATGCATTACTTTTCATTCATATTTCATGTTCTAACCATGTCCCAAATTAAATTAGCCACCTAAGTCATGTTACAAGGATCTAAACCACACTACAACCATAAGCAGTATATAAAACTCTTCACAGTGATAGTAAGATTCAGCTATTTCCAAACAAACTATTTCCACACCAGTTGCAGAGTGAGCCGTTAAAATCCAATTTCACTTATTAAGATATTCTGGAAATAATTAGCACGTGTTTGTGCTCAGTTCTCTCCTCCAGTCCCCGGCCAGCTCTCCAGAATTGTTACAAGCCCTGGGGGGAAATGAGCTCACAAACCAAACTTCACTTTCTAATGAAGTGTAATTAGTCACGTGATTACTTTAAACAGACTGATCGATTGCTCCCCCAAGATTTTCCCTCTTCTAAACCACAACATTGGGTGTTCACCATTGCTTTTTTGCATTAACTTAACATTAACTTCAGGATGTCAGGCTTCAAAAAGTAAAATAAGCAATATAAATAATGCTGTTTGCATTTTTCAGAAGACTTTGAATATGGTGCACAGTGAGTGAGCAAACAGTAAGTAAATTGACATGTTTGTGTGAACTATGTAAATTGACAGCTTAATTTTATAATTATACACATTATTGATTTAATAATTTTAGGTCAATGCGTCTATTCCCTTTTTTAATGGTAAAGTCAAGTAATTGCTTTAAAATACAATGTTTACTGACTTAAAAAAAAATAGTCAGCTAATCGCTTTTTAAAGTGCCTTATTCAATTCTAAATTAGGTTTTATTCTTTTTTTTTTCTTTCTTCAGCTTAGTCCCTTATTTATCAGGAGTCGGTACAGCGTAATGAACCGCCAACTATTCCAGCATACGTTTTACGCAGCAGTTTTTCAATCCAGCCGCAACCTACTGGGAAAATTAGGTTTTATATAAAGACTATATAAATGTGCAAATTAACCTGTAGCTACAATAAAGGCAATGAAAAATAGTGGCAGTTTAGCCAACAGACTGCTGCTGAACCCACTGTTTTTTTGAAAAATTATCTACATTATTGGTAATGTAACCATATCTCTTAGTGTTGTACTGACAGTAACCAGCAGAGGGAAGCCTTCTCTGCCTTTATGCCCAGGTAGTGTAGTTTTATATATATTTGAGACAAAAGATGAGGATCTGAAAGCACACAAGCTTACTTTTGCTTCAGA
>CAIGQW010055671.1:10918630-10932748 GCA_903798125.1 Danio choprae | reverse complement strand
TAAATTAAACAAGCAAATAACATATAAACATATTACAAGATAATTTCCCCCCTTATCATTACGCCGCATTGGTTCCGCCACGCGGGATCGCCCGGACATAAATCTTTGACGCACACAGGAACAGCTCTTTGCCTGTAAACATGTCGGCCGATCCAGCAGACCACAGGATCATCGTCCACTGCACCCTCCGGTAACTTTAACTCAATAAAAATAACTATAAGATAACAGAAATAACAGAAACAGTACAAATGTAAACTAGAATGTGTGCACTCCAAACCAGTAAACAATGTACCGAAACCAAAAGAAATACTGACATAATAAATCAAACTTATTTCATAAATAAAGATATGAAACAAAAGAAAAAGTTGTCAGTCTCCATTACCATGTGCTTATGGATGGGATGTCTGTGCGTGTACCGGAGCAAGGTGCGTGTGTCTAATGAATATATGTGTGTGTCTGAGCGAATGTGCGGGTATGTGTATGTGTGCATGTATGCGAGTGCATGTGTGTGTGGTTGTTGTTACCGCAATCTTGTGTGGCCTTATGACAGGCCATCACAGGCCCCAAGCGGCTGCTTACCTCAGTTATTGTTTGAGTCCGCCCCTGCTTTTAATACAACCTAATCTAAATCTAATCTTGCTTCCTTTTACTCCTTTATTTCTCGTTTTCCACAGATCAGTTAACTGAAATTGATTAATAATCTTGTTTTAGTGCATCACTGGAGTTTGCATTTTCTCTCTGTGTTTGCGTGAGTTTCCTCTGGGAGCTCCGGTTTCCCCCACAGTCTAAAGACATGTGGTATATGTGAATTGAATAAACAAAATTGCCCATAGTTTATGAGTACATGTGTGAATGTGTATGGGTGTTTCCCAGTTCTGGGTTGCAGCTGGAAAGGCATCTGCTGCATAAAACATATGCTGAAATAGTTGGCGGTTCATTCCACTGTGGCTACCCCTGATTTATATGGGAGTATGTCGAAGAAAAATTTGGCCCAATTTTTTTACCCCTACCCCTTGAAACAGAGTGTGAAGGGGAAGGGCTTCAAATGTTACCCCTAAGAAATGGGACACCACTACAACACCTGCACACGTCATCATATGTCATCGCAATCTTACTTCATAGGAGATCGGCGATGGTGAATGCTGTAGTTATTCCAGTTGCGTTATTTTTTGATATTTATCTTCAGGAAATCACTGAAGGCAACAATATCATGTTATCATAACGATATAATGTGGCAATAAGCTCATAAATGTACTGTGCATTTACACTGTGGCCATATTTATCTAAACACATGAAAACAACATTAACATTATACCAGACACTATAAAAAGCTAATTCCCATCCACTAGACTTTTCCAGTGTCTTCGAGTGACAGGTGTGAAAGTATGTTCTGGGACTACTATGCAAGAGTTATTATTATGGATTATAGATAGCGAAATTTAGTATTTTTTCTCGTTTTTTAAATAAGCATGACAGTAAAATACGAATGCCAATATGAATGTATTGAAACATATGCTTGTTTGTTGTAAATATTTGTGCCTCTCCTTACTTCCGTGTGCAGCCATGCTGCCATTGTAAATGGTTTCAAGGGCTATCTAGCCCTTGCCCTTAGCCCATGCCTTCAAGCTAAAGAGAATTGGCACACCCCTACCCCTTCACGTAAATGCGCAAAACAAGGGGGAAGGGGAAGGGCTAAGGGGTATAATTGGGAATAGGCCTTAATAAATGAATAACGCATCACTTGACTTATTGTGTGGCTCTTCCCTATTTCTGTCTAAAATTAAATCTATTGCACAATTCCAATCACCTCACAGTATTAAACAAACCGTGTTATCATATTTTTCAATAGCCTTCCTTATTTCATAAAAAAAATCATTCAGAACCATTGCTCAGCACAAACATTAACAAATACAAAAACTGTTTTTACACTCAGTGTGTGTTAATAATAATCTTCCTTTAACAATTTCTTCTGTTTTTAAAACATTCACATCTTCAAAAAAATAAAATGGTGTAAAAAAAATTGAGTTCTTGATCTTCTGATTCCATCATGGAGCTAACAATTTAAGATGAATGGACACTCCAGTCTTTTCTCTTTCTTAGGGAATTCACAAAGAACAGACAAAAAATTCACACAGAAAATTCAAAGAATTCACAAAGACAAAGAATTCACAAAGAACAGAACAGGAAAAGTCAATATCTGTCAATTATGAACTTTTAACCTCAAGTGGTGACTAGTTTTTAGGTTAACATATGACCAGACAGCGGTCTTGGTGAAGCTTTTATTATCTTGAATTTATAGTTGTTTGTTCTGAGTTATTTAAACCCCCCTGAGTATTTAAGAAAAAGTTGCAAAAATCTCATTAGGATCTTGTAGCCAAGATACTCCATTGCAGTGTGTTAGTCTGGCTTTGCATCAGACTTACATGCTGCAATGTATTTCTCTGGTCAGGTATGCATCTCTAACTTCAGTTCATCTTTGAGTAATGGATGTTGCATATTTACAATATCATCGCTGAATTGGCTTTCTTTTTTATTATGTAATTGGCATATACAATTTTCCCAGAGGGCGAGGCAGTGGCGCAGTGGGTAGCACAATCACCTCACAGCAAGAAGGTCGCTGGTTCGAGCCTCGGCTAGGTCAGTTGGCATTTCTGTGTGGAGTTTGCATGTTCTCTCCGTGTTCGCGTGGGTTTCCTCCGGGTGGTCCGGTTTCCCCCACAAGTCCAAAGACATGCAGTATAGGTGAATTGGGTAAGCTAAATTGTCCGTAGTGTATGTGTGTGAATGGATGTGTATGGATGTTTCCCAGTGATGGGTTGCAGCTGGAAGGGCATCCGCTGCGTGAAGCATATGCTGGATAAGTTGGCGGTTCATTCCGCTGTGGCGACCCCAGATTAATAAAGGAAATAAGCTGAAAAGAAAATGAATGAATGAATGAATGAATTTTCCCAGACAAATAAAATGTTATATTTGATTTATTTAGAATTTTACTGAAATCATTATAACTAGTAAATTGTGAGGATACATTTGTTGTCCCTTGGTGTTTTACGGCCAGTGTGGAGAGGATCACGAGAGAATAGAGCAATGAGCACTTCATCGTAGGCCTTTTACTTACTGACCACTTTTGAACTGCCAAATTGCATGCTATAAGACTGGGTAAACTATCTTTACTGCAAGCAGTAGGTGGCTGGCTTACAGTTTTTTTACAATCGGTTTGCCATAAATTTCAGAAACCTGATGTCAATTTTCAAAACTCTAGATACAAAACTCTAAACAGTCAATACTTTATCACAGGCTCTCCAGTGTTCAAAACTCTGCATGCTTCATTCATTTCTTTAAAGAAGTCCTGCATTAGCAGAATCATTGATTCACATAATCCTTTTATCATTCAAATACTACAGGAACATTACTTTAGATCACCAGCACACAAGATGCACAGTTTCGATAAACAATCATTAACAATAATTAAATATTGCTATTTAAAATATATGATACAAGTTTCATTATGGTTTATACATAAGTGTAGAGGGAACAGTACAGACAGCTGAATCACTGAACTAAAGTTTTATTCATTGAATCATAATGTAGGTTTACTGTAGAAAAAAAACAGAATGGTAAAGTTAGTTTTTTTTAATTGGTTTGGTGCAGTTTGTACATTTTGTACATTGTACAAGCAATCAGTACATTTTCAACTCTTAGTACTTATATCACAACAGATCATCAAAAGTACAGTTTTTAACACATTTCAGCACATCTTTAATTGTGTTTGTACAATACACATAATCTCTAAATATATTTTTTCACTACACAAAACAGATGTTTCATCTAATTAATACATTCACAGTAACTGCCTTTCAAAAAGCTATCACAATCAAACTTTTGATTTGCATCTCTTGTCATTCACTTTAATACCTTTGTCTGTCATTTAATTAAACTGATCTTAATGTTTAATCAATGAATCATTAATTATGTCCATAGATTTTCAACTTTTCAACAAATTGCCGCAGAAGCTATCAGAAAGACCAATTACTAATTATTTTCAGGCCGATGATCACAATTAGATAAGAATAATTAACTTGCAAAGTAAAATTAAACTTATATTACAGTACAGTGTAATAAATATGTTTTTTTGCTTGTGTATGTAAATGACTCAATGTTTTCCCATATAGAAATCGGACAAATGAAAATATATGCAACTTACATATATGACATACAAGTTCATATTTGGATTTCACATGTATAATATATGTTATACATGCAGCATATTTCAAAACATAACAACCATTGGCACTAAAACCATTTTTAAACCATTGGATTTACAAATATGTAATATATAATATATATTTTTTAAATTCATTTGACAGTTTTTTATGATTGCTCAAGCACAATTTCAAAATTAAGGCTTATTTAATTTTAAGGCTCAACACTACACACAATTTCCACATCAACACACTGTCACACTCGGGTTGAGGGACATGAAGGCACAGGTGGAATAAATTAACACTGAAAACGGCGGGAAACAGAACAAAGGAAGCACATGATGACAACAAAAACACATGGAACTCAACAGAACCCTGACAGTACCCCCCCCCCCTTTTTTTTTGAAGGCACGTCCTCAACACAGACATAACAACAGAATAAGGGAAGGTGGAAGTGGAGGGTGCCAGGGAGAAGTCTTAGGAGGGAGGAACCAGAAAGGGAGCTGGAGCAGGAAGACCCAGGACACAGCCAGGAGGACGGCCCCGGGCGGAGTCGAGGAAGTCCAGTCGGCCGACCTAGGGAGACGGCGCTGATGGAGGTGGAGCCCAAGGAGGGGACGGAGAGCCGTAGGGCAAAGGTGACGACGAGGTCCCTGAGGGCCGGGGTGAATCAGGCAGCTCACCTGAGCAAGACGACGGCGGGGTTCCGGAAGCCCGCGGCGGAGCCAGAGTGACAGAGGACCAAGGCGTAGTTGTAGGGAAGGAGGAGCTCAACACCAGCTGGTAGGACGGTGCGACAAGGTGCAGCCAAAGGAGTGGAGTCCAGAGGTCTAGGAAGGGCGACAACTGACCAAGGCGGAGCCGGAGGGACGAGGGAGCCTGACAAAGCTGGTGGGCAGACGGCCCACGACGGAGACGAAGGAGGAATGAGCCAACGCAGAGCCCTAGGGTCGAAGGGCAGAGGTGGAGTCCGCAGCTCAGAGGCTGGAGGAGCTGACGCTGGGCGACACCCTCCAGAGGGCGACGCTGGCAGGCAGCACCCAAAAGCGAGCTCCATTACTGGAGCTTGGGGGCGAGCTGGGGGGCTGGCTGACTGCAGCAGTGCTGGAGCTGGCTGACTGGCTGCAGTCCTGAAAGACCATGGGAAGCTACTCACGACTCTGGAGCTAGGGGTATCATGGGGAACTAAGATTAGAAAACTGTTTGGAAACAGTTGACACAGAAGAATATCATTGCTGTACTGAAACAGTGGAAGGGGCATGACTTCGCTCCAGAAGTCTGTGAGTAACTTCCCAGTGTCCAGCAGCTGCCCATCTGTAGAGGGGGGGGGGTGGGCAGGACTCTCACCATCCTCGCGGAAGTGAGTTTTGGCGGTGTTGCCGGCTTACGCACCTGGTCAGACGGTGAATTGAGCTCCTCCATCTCGGTGCAACTCCGCTCTGTTGCTCTAGGTGGCGATGACTCGTACACCGGGGGTGGCTCTCCATCTGCGGTGGGCTCTGGCAAGCACTCCCTGCAGATCGGTGGTGCTTGGCTGGTCACTGGGTCGGGAGTGGCACTGACGAGGTCTTCTTCCATGCAGGCTGTGAAAGGTGGTGAATTTCTCGCCAGTGTCCACTCCACATTAGCGGTGATAATGCCCCGAGGACCATCTTCGGACGACCATGCTCTGCGAGCGATGTTGAGAGACATGCAGAGCACGTCACCCGGATAGCTGATGACAGTCACTATTCTATGGTCCTCAGTGCTGCTTTCCCCCTGCTCCAGCAGGAGGTGAGGAAATTTGGGGTGGTGGATGGGGTCCATAGGAATACGGGGGGATGAAAAGAAAACACTGAGGGGCAAAAAGACTATAAAAAAGAAAATTGGAGGAAAATACGCCGCAACTTTTGGGTCCGGTATTCTGTCACGCTCGGGCTGAAGGACATGAAGGCACGAGAACATGGGATGAAATGAAACATGAATTTATTAACAAACACTTACGACAAGCACAGGCAATGGAAGAAACAGGAAACTCTGAAAGGACATGGGGTGACGACAGCCTGGATAACCGACACATAGACAATACAATACCGGACCAGGACTGAACCAAACAGAGGGGTATAAATACACAAGGGCTAATGGGACAGATGATACACAGGGGTGAGACACAGGTGGAGTAAATTAACACTGAAAACTGCGGGAAACAGAACAAAGGAAGCACATGACAACAACAAAAGCACATGGAACACAACAGAACCCTGACATACACACAAACAGCAGAGCACATCAGTTCTTTTGCAAAATGAAACACTTCATTCAAGACTTTACAACAATATAACAAAACACAATTTTAACACCGTAAGGAACACACAAGCTTACAGTTTCTTTTGATTGCTTACACCGTAAAATTAAAAGTCCATATTTGCACAACTATAAGCACATTGTCAACCTCACACTTGTTGCAAAACTCTAAACACAATGATTTGCAAAACACTAAACACTCTTAACATACATTACACACAAAAATCTATCATCAAGTCACTTCCTTGCAATACCAAAGCACTGACTGTCAAATTACCGCACCGCCCAACCAGGTGTGCAAACACTTGTTTGTTTAATTGTAGACACACAAATCAAATGTTTAAGCACTATAAAAAGCAGCAGGTCAGTTCAGTATTCAAGCACAATGGAAAGAGTCAGAGAAAGAATAAGATGAAAAGGACAAGGAGAAGGAGGAGGAAGAGGAGTCAACAGAAGAAAAGAAAGCGAAAGACGAAGACAAGAAGGTGCTCAAAGAGGACCGAATCTGACGAATGAGATCCGCACAACACTGGTTGACCACGTTGTCAACCACGGCCTGATGCTGAGGGAGGCTGGACTGTCAGTACAGCCAAATCTAAGCAGATACACAGTGGCAAGTGTGATAAGAACATTTCGACTGGAAAATAGGCATTGTAAAAATATCACCATATCAAAAACATCTGCACTGTTTCAGTAACTGCTTGCAATACTGTATTCTATGCAGTATCAGCACTTCTGTTCTGTGAAATTACTGTACTATTGTGTACTGTTTTTTTTCTACATAGGATTGAGGGTCAGGAATGACAAGGGGAAGGCCTCCTATGTTTTGGCCAACAATGCTATAACACTCAAACAGCTCCAAGCTAACATTATCAAAAACCATAACTTAAGCGCTTCACAGGTAAGTAAGGTAAGTAAGGGCCAGGGGACACGTTGGAGGGCTGCGTCTCTGGTGATGATGGTGCACTCACGCTGGAGCCTGGCAAACCTCTCACCAGCGGTGGTAAGGTTCAATCACTGTGGCGTTTTCCATGCATTTCCCCATAGTAGAAGTTTTCACATAGCATTGCAGTTCCTACATACTACGTAACTCTCGTTCCCCGAGGGGGGGAACGGAAATGCTATGTTCCTTCGCCACAGTGATTGGGTCCTAGCTGACAGCTGTAGTTCGGCTTCTTCAGCTAGAAATGGTATTGTTGCAATGCACGGCAGGCATTCTTATACATGAATTGATTGTGATTGATGCCAGCTGTGTGCGCTGACTCCGCCAACTCATTGGCATTTCATTGGCCCACTTTATTACTCTTCAGAGTGAGTGGTTTCTGACGAAATCCCCATAGTGGAAGTTTCCACATAGCATGTCCGTTCCCCCCCTCGGGGAACGAGGGTTACGTAGTAACCATTATGTTTTGCATATTGAGTGAGATGTTTCAGAAATTGTGTGACAAAAAAAGATTTTGTGTGTAAACAGTTTGTAAAAACGAAAAATGAAAAATGTGCAAAAGCAATTAAGAAAACTGTAAATGCTCAAGTTTGGGAGCATATATGTAGATTTCCCAAAGCACAATAACTACTTTTTTATTTTTTTTATTTTTGAGAATGGAGAACTTCTAAAATCCTGAACTGCAGCAACATGCGTGTGGGAGATGAGTAATCTCTGGCAAGGCCAACAAGAGCGACAGGATGTCCACCAAGAATATTTTTTTTCATGGATACTATTTTGTAGTATTTTTTTTGTTCATTTGTGGTTATATAAGAAATATAAAATATACAACACAGGATTTGGACTAGCAACATTGTACTTTACATGTAACACATTTGTACAAAAATAAATGTACTGCATAAATAAAAATTTTCATATTTTATTTTCTATATACTATTGATTTTTCTCAACAAATATCAGATTTTTTAAAAACCTTAATTTCCATGGTTGACTGTCATGGTGAAAAAACAGCTAATCATTTTAAGCAGGTGGCTCACACAATGACAAATACTGTTAGGTTTTAAAGCATGAATTACAAAATCACTCTGGACCCCTCACACCCAGCGCACTTCCTGTTTGAACTGTTACCGTCTGGTCGGCGTTACAGAGCACCAAGCACAAAAACAGCCAGACTGAGGAAAAGTTTCTTTTTTCAGGCTACTACCTCATGAACAGTTAAATATTCCCTACTGTGCAATAAACGTGCAATAAACTTTCTCATACGCACTCGTACACAGCACCTTATAACATTTTACAGTGCAATACTTTTTCTACGCATTTGTACACAGCACCTTATAACAATTTACAGTGCATTATTTTTTCTACGCAGTTGTACACAGCACCTTATAACTTGTATATTTATAACAAATCTGTACATACAATTCATCATCCAGAGCTTTTTGACTGATTGCATCTCTGTTTAGTGTTTGTTGTCTTTTTCATATTTATTTCGTGTTGTCACTTGTCACTTTATGTACACTGGAAGCTTCTGTAGCCAAAACAAATTCCTTGTGTGTGTAAGCACACTTGGGAATAAAACCCATTCTGATTCTGATTGTGATTCTGAATTAAATGTTTCGGGTGAGTAACTACATTTTGCAGACATGCAATAAAGTTATGATGTTCCGGTAAACAGGTTTTTTCATTTGCACTCACAATTTAGAACATGTTAAAACATTAAAAATGTGCCAAAGCAATTGAAAAAAGTTCAATGAGTTAAAAGTAAAAGAAGTTGTTTTAACTCAGGTTACAGTTGACAGGATTTGATAATACAAGTGTAATGGATGTGGTTTAAGTTTATTTAACTTAAAAAGATAAGTTGTTGTTAATAAGAATGATGTTGATAGGACTTTACAACTCAAGTGTAATAGACATGGTTTAAGTTTAGTGAGTTAGTTTAGTAGTAAGTTTAAGTTGCCTCAAAGGACTCTTATTTTACCCCTTTTACAAGATGTCAGATACGTCTTTGGTGTCTCCAGTATGTGTCTGTAAAGTTTCAGCTTAAAATACACATCAGATAATTTATTATACCCAGCTGAATATGGGAAGTTTGGAGTAAAATTATATAATAGCTGTTTTGTTGCCTGTTCTCCCCTCCCATTTTCCCACGTGTGTCTGTTTCTTCTTCTGCATCAGCTAAAAAGCAGTCAGTTATAGAGACAGCAATGAAGTGAATGGTGAAGATATTAATTTCCAAAGTACCAAGTTTATTTGATGAATTTGTTGTGGAGTTTATTCAAGCCTTTGTGCAATAATGAGTTACACAAATGCTGTTGCAAAGTTGTCAGTACATAGACACACATGTATTTAACTTTGCACTGTTAATAAATGTCTAGTTTAGGCAAATATGGCAGCATAGAAGTTAATATACACTGCTATATATACTGATATAGTCATTATGCTACTGTACAAAATAAACTATATTTAACGTCCACAAACCGGGACTCCTGTTTTGTGTTTAAAGCAATTTCTGATGCAAGTCCACCGGCGATCGTTATGAATTACATAACGGCTTTACTGTCATCATATTATCACTAAGAGAGAAATGCAATCATGATTGGATGACAGAAGCAGGTCATTTGTAACTCTTAGGAGTGCTGTTTCTGTGCTATTAAATTGTCTAAATCCAGATTGAATTTTTTCACAAATACTGATAGGAAGGAACATACAGTTGAAGTCAGAATTATTAAACCCCCTGAATTATTAGCCCCCCTGTTTACTTTTTCCCCAATTTCTGTTTAGCGGAGAGAAGTTTTTTCTCAACACATTTCTAAACATAATAGTTTTAATAACTAATTTCTAATAACTGATTTATTCTATCTTTGCCATGATGACAGTAAATAATATTTTACTAGATATTTTTCAAGACACTTCTATACAGCTAAAAGTGACATTTAAAGGCTTAACAAGGATAATTTGGTTAACTAGGCAGGATAGGGTAATTAGGCAAGTTATTGTATAACGATAGTTTGTTCTGTAGACAATCTAAAAAAATATAGCTTAAAGGGGCTAATAATTTTGACCTTAAAATGGTTTAAAAAAAAGTGTTTTTGTGCTTTCTAGCTTTCTTCAGAATATCTTCTTTTGTGTTCAACAGGAGAAAGATTGACAAACAGGTTTGGAACAAATGTAGAGAGAGTAAATTATGACAGAATTTACAGTTTTGTGTGTTTTTTGTCTTCTGACTTTATTTACTCACCATCTAGTTGTTCAAACATGTAGAAGTTTATTTCTTTTGTTAAACACAAAATATGATATTTTGAAGAAATTACTTAGATTTTAAATGTGAATATGTAATTTACCACATGGCATTCTCTAGGAAAGTCCATTCATTCATTCATTCATTTTCTTTTCGGCTTATTCCCTTTATTAATCTGGGGTTGCCACAGTGGAATGAACCGCCAACTTGTCCAGTATATGTTTTACGCAGCGGATGCCCTTCCAGCTGCAACCCATCACTGGGAAACATCCATACACACCCATTCACACTCATACACTACGGACAATTTATCTTACCCAATTTACCTATACTGCATGTTTTTGGACTGTGGGGGAAACCGGAGCACCCGGAGGAAACCCACGCAAACACGGGGAGAACATGCAAACTCCACACAGAAACCCAGCCGGGGCTTGAACCAGTGACCTTCTTGCAGTGAGGCGATTGTGCTACCCACTGCACCACCATGCTGCACCCAATACGGAAAGTTGATTACTATATTTACTATGCTAATAATTATGTTAACAACCACATTCTTAATTGAACCAACAGCAGTAGTACCTTTGAAAATTATATTAATGACATTTATATATGTATTTGATATATGTAGACTTAGTATTGACATTGCTATTTTGGACATACAGGGCCATTGAAAAACCATACAACTACAATGAAGATGGGAATTCTTGAGACAGTAAGCAGCAGCAGCACGATGAACTTTCAGAGCCCTGTCAACTGTGCTGAATGTCTGCTGTCCTGGAAGAGGAGGTGGTAACTTAAAGTTGGAGACATTTGGATTCTACTCAACGTGGAGTACAAGAAGAACTTTCTAAGTCACATGGTAAATATTTGAAGATACATCTTCACATGCTTCCTCTTGAAGTTTTTTTCTTTCACTTTTTCACAAGACGTTTGTGAGTATTTTTCTGTTCTGGAATCATCTGTGAACTGGGTTAAGTAATTCATTGTTTAGATTTGATGGTGTTTTTGACATTTTTTAATATGTAAGTGTATTTGATGTTTAATGTTAATGAATGGGTTTAACCATTAAAATTGTGATTTAATGAGTTCAGATTACCTTTTGTGGAATGGTAATATTCAAGTGACATTACACTAAAAAGTTGAAGTAACCTCAAAAAAAGATTTACATTTTATTGTGAATGTTTTAATTACACTTCAGCTTTGTGTATATGATGAGAATTAAAATACATAATTTTGCAAGGTTTATTTTGTAGAAATGTTCAACGTATTTGTTATTTTAATGTATTTTCACAAAAGTGCCTAAATAAATAAATGTGGCAGTGTTTAGTGTATCATTATTTTGTGTATTTTATTATTAATTTTCTTTTGGGACAATGGGGAATAAACAATTCAGTAAAGTTGCTTTAGTAATGTAAATTCTTATTTAGATTTGGTGTTTTTTCAATTGGCTCAACTCATTATTTCTCATTGAGCGAATGTTAACAGGCTGTTGCTTCCATTGAAAAAAGTCAGTTTGTTGAATTTCATTTGGGCCAATTGAAAACTTTAGATGTGACCAGTCACTAAGTGAGTTTGGGCAGTAATTTTTTTTTACAGCATAAAAAACACAGCGTATCATCACACAAAAGAACAGTTAATAATTAAAACATCCTCAAATACAGTACAAAGAGCACTTTTTACACACCATCTCTGTTCAAAAAACATAATTTTTTTGTTTTACAATAAGGAAAGTCAACTACAATATTTGGATAAAGCATTGTTATATCAATATCAGAGTTCTCCTCAATTATCCTTTTCTTACTAATATAAATTGCCATCTTTGCTTCACCCAATAAAAAAATTAAAGGACATTCATATAAGGGCCTCACGGTGGCACAGTGGGTAGCACGTTCGCCTCACAGCAAGAAGTCACTGGTTCGAGCCTCGGCTGGGTCAGTTGGTGTTTCTGTGTGGAGTTTGCATGTTCTCCCCGTGTTGGCGTGGGTTTCCTCCGTGTGCTCCGGTTTCCTCCACAAGTCCAAAGACATGCGGTATAGGTGAATTGGGTAAGCTAAATTGTCAGTAGTGTATGTGTGTGAATGAGAGTGTGTGGATGTTTCCCAGTGATGGGTTGCAGCTGGAAGGGCATCCGCTGCATAAAACATATGCTGGATAAGTTGGCGGTTCATTCCGCTGTGGCGACCCCAGATTAATAAAGGGACTAAGCCGAAATGAAAATGAATGAATGAATGAACATTCATATAAACGTTTACGAGAATATTTAAAACCACAAATAAAAACTTCCATTGAAAACATTTCATCAAACCATTTAAACACATAATAACAAACACAATAAAAAGGCCTTAATTTACTGCAATACATAAAGGCATGGAACACTGTTTCTCTTTGCAGACAAAAAGGACTTTTTGGTTCATTACTGAAATAAAGGCATTGCTAGCTATAACTCCTTTCAAAACTCTCCATTGCAAATCTCCTGCTTTTTTACTTTATCCCGGTGACATAAACTGTTCCCCACTCAGGTTTAGAATTTTCATTTAAATGCAAGACATTATGCCAAGTTGTGTCTATTTTACCATCAAGGCATTTCTTATTAAAAGCTTTGACACAACATTTGTACACTTCTTACCGGATACTTGTTCTTTTCCTACCAACATACAACTCTTGCACCTAATAGAAAACCATCACACATTTCCAAATCAGGTGTCAAATAAGCATTCTGAAAAAAACTTCTTTAGTAATAGTTTCCGTCCACTTAGTCAGTAATAGAGTTACTATTCTTGTTGATATCATTTTCAAACTTTCCTGTTATTGCTTTGACATTAGATCAGGTCCTGCTATGTGAATTAGGGCTTACTCACACTAGGCTATCCGAAACGTGCCCAGGCGCGTTTCCCAGTTCGTTTGACAAGTGTGAGTTCTCCGAATCGGGCTCAGGCGCGGTTAACAGGTGTTCTGATGATCTGACCTACCTCTCAGAATGTGCTACCTCATGTACTGCGCACGCGCGAAACCCTTTCAAATTGAAATGCAGTGCATTGGATGTCCCACTCATATTTTCGAGCTACCGTAATTATCGGAATAAACGAATACTTTATCTAGTATAAAAACGGGTAGCACATTCTGTCAGCTTCAAAATGTCTAACCGAATGAATTACCACCTTAAATTATCATGAAAAACAGGGGTAGTGCATCTTGTCAGCTTCAAATGTCTATCAGAATGAACTACCACCTTAATTTATCATGAAAAAACATGGGTAGCGCATCCTGTCAGCTTCAAATGTTCATCAGAATGAACTACCACCTTAAACTGCGCTACCCTTGTTTTTTCATGATAAATTAAGGTGGTAGTTCATTCTGATGGACATTTGAAGCTGACAGGATGTGCCAACCTTGTGTCAATATGTTTTTTTAAGGTGGTAGTTCATTCTGATGGACATTTGAAGCTGACAGAATGT
>CAIGQW010055671.1:10904189-10918620 GCA_903798125.1 Danio choprae | reverse complement strand
AAGCTGACAGGATGTGCTACCCTTGTGTCAATATGTTTTTTTTTGTGGTAGTTCATTCTGATAGACATTTGAAGCTGACAAGATGCGCTAACCCTGTGTTAATATGTTTTTTTTAAGGTGGTAGTTCATTCTGATACACATTTGAAGTTAACAGGATGCACTACCCTTGTTTTTTATGATAAATTAAGGTGGTAGTTCGTTCTGATATACATTTGAAGCTGACAGGATATGCTACCCATGTTTTTTCATAATAAATTAAGGTGGTAGTTCATTCTGATAAACATTTGAAGCTGACAGGATGCGCTACCCATGTTTCTTCATGATAAATTAAGGTGGTAGTTCATTCTGATAGGCATTTGAAGCTGACAGGATGCGCTACCCATGTTTTTTTTATGATAAATTAAGGTGGTAGTTCATTCTGATAGACATTTGAAGCTGACAGGATGCACTACCCATGTTTTTTCATGATAAATTAGGGTGGTAGTGTCATGGTTGTGGTAGGGGAAAAAAGCGAGGACTCAAATGCAGGGAAAATAATGGGTATTTATTAATAAAAATAAAACAAAAAAGCAAAACAAATTACCCCGAGGGGGAAAACATTAACAAAAAGACAAAAAACAAACTTGACTGGGCTGGCAGGAAAGAGCAGGGCTGGACACAACATGATATGGAGAAATACGACGACGAACTGGCACAGGACAGCAGACATGAGGAGAATATAAGCAGAAATAATTAACACACAAACAGGTGAACAGGATAAACTAATAATGGGTAAACAAGGAGGGTGGGACTAGACAATAGAGCACATGACACAAACAAACAACACAAGCCATGTGCTCACACAAAACGAGCCTAGAACATGCAGCCAATGAGAGAACTCATTAACCGCGTGTTCACATGACAAAGCACGCGGCGCATGTAAACATGCACCACGTGCTAAACACAACACCAACAGAAGACTGAACGCAAGACACGAGTATATGATAAATTAAAACACTCATCGTGCACTCACACATGCAACACGCATGTCTCATCCCAGCGCCAACCGAAACCAACTGAGACGCTGGGAATAAAACACCACGCTGCAGACAGAAAGAACACAAACACCAGAACAAGAGCGCGCATCCAGACCACATCCGGATGCAACCAGGACGGCGCTCATACAGTGATACAATGACAGAAAATGAGTGCTCGACCTGAGAAAACTAAAGCCGAGCACAACATATAGGACAAGACAGGGCAAGACAGGGCTTCTGTCACCAAAACGTGAATTTACAAGACCGGAGTGGCAGAACCCTGACAGGTAGTTCTTCTGATAGACGTTTAAAGCTGACAGGATGCGCTACCCCTGTTTTTTTATGGTAATTTAAGGTAGTAGTTCATTTGAATAGACAGTTTAAAGCTGACAGAATGTGCTACCTGTTTTTATACTCTTATTTAAAGTATTTGTTTGTTCTGATAATTACGGTAGTTTGAAACCATGGGCGGGACATCCGATGCACTGCATTTCAATTTGAAAGTGTTTTGCGCTTGCACAGTACATGAGGTCGCACATTCTGAGAGGAAGTCAAGAAAGTCCATTCTTGGGGGATAGTGGGTCTGTTTTGAAATGACTAAGTCAAATCTGGGGGATGGTGG
Source organism: Danio choprae (assembly GCA_903798125.1). Classification (NCBI taxonomy): domain Eukaryota; kingdom Metazoa; phylum Chordata; class Actinopteri; order Cypriniformes; family Danionidae; genus Danio; species Danio choprae. The sequence continues at coordinate 10,916,982 of CAIGQW010055671.1, read as the reverse complement.
GTCTTTTTTTTGAAATGACTAAGTCAAATCTGGGGGATGGTGGGTCTTTTTTGAAATGACTAAGTCAAATCTGTGGGATAGTGGGTCTTTTTTGAAATGACTAAGTCAAATCTGGGGGATGGTGGGTCTTTTTTTAAATGACTAAGTCCCTTCTTGGGGGATGGTGGGTCTTTTTTGAAATGACTAAGTCCATTCTTGGAGGATGGTGGGTCTTTCTGGCGGGCTCTCTCTCTCTGGAACCCTGATATTATTCAGTGGTGGAACCAGGAGACGTTGGTGCAACGGAGCCACCTTGGAACTCGGACATGGCAAGGTCTGTAGAACTGGGAAAGTTTGGTGCACCGGAGCCACCTTGGAACTTGGACATGGCAAGGTCTGTAGAACTGGGAAAGGTTGGTGCACCAGAGCCAACTTTAATGCGGCAAGTGGCAGGCCCTTTGGGGCACCAATGGCACATTTGGCTGCCTCGTGCGTTTAGAAAAGTCAGTGTTTGCGTGCTTAAGTGTGGGGTGCCCGGGTGCGGCTGGAGAACAAGTGTATTTCCAGGGAGCCCTGCAGGGCTTTTACTTGCCTCGGAAAAGGTGATGGTCCCCGGCCAGAGGTAGGCTCAGTTCGGGTATGGTCCGGAAAGGGGGCCTTATGAGCTGAGATGTACCCCAGAAAGCGTGACTGGTTACTGGGCTAGCTGGCAGGTGGCAATGTTCACCGCTTGGGTTGTTCATCCGGCCCAAGACGCCAGGCCGTGCCCGACGGGATGCCATCCCCGGTTGTCTCTGACCTGCCATCAGGAATTTAGGCAACGCGTGAAATTGCGGACTTAGGTTCTGGCAGACCTTTGCCTGGTTCACACACACACTCACTGACCGTATGGAGCTTGTCTGACACGCCCCAGGGGAAGGCACCCACTCCGGGCCCTCTCCTAACATGTGGCAGGGCCCTCTATGAGTTGTGGTTGACTCCTTCCCCGCCCTGGGCGTGCTCTCAGGGGGGGTGTCCCTCCACACACAAACCCCCCTGCCTCCATCTGTGGGATACCCAGGTGGCACGATCGGTTTGATTCCTCGCATGTCTGCTGCTGCGCCTGTCTGTCCGCCCGCCCGCCCCTGGGTTTATCCCCGCTCACTCTCGGCCTGCGCCACCCCCCCCTTTCCCCCTCCTGCCCCCTCGTATGGGGGGGGGGTCTGAAGGGAGGGTTTGGTTGGGTGGGTGGCGGGGTGAAACCGAGAAGGGCAGTGCGTGCAGAATGGCCGGCCCCCCCTATCCCGGCTAATCCCCAGAAAAAGGGTAAAGTAAAAGAGGGGGCGTGACCGATCCCCCCGAAAAGGGGGAAAAAAAAATGGGCGGCGGGGTGAAACCGAGAAGGGCAGTGTGTGCAGAATGGCCGGCCCCCCCTATCCCGGCTAATCCCCAGAAAAAGGGTAAAGTAAAAGAGGGGGCGTGACCAATCCCCCCGAAAAGGGGGGAAAAAAATCCCCCAAAAAGTCTTACAAGCTAAAGCATTTGAACCAGGTGGGAAGGATCTGAAGGTAACAGGTTACACACAACACACACCCTGGCAGCGGTCGAAATGATGCGATTGTTACCGGGTTTCCTTTTGAAATCAAGTCCGTTTTTGGGGAACCTCCATGGTTCTCCCGAAAAGGGGAAAAAAATCATTCCCAAAAAATCTATTCCCAGCGAGCCTCCTTTTTCTCAATCAGGCCACGCGAATACGAGCCTGGTCCGGGGGGATGGAGGGAACACACTTATTTGCTGTAACCGAGAGCTGTTTGTGCCCCAGAGCAGAAATACAAAAAAAAAAAAAGTTCGTACCCACCATGCCTTGAAGGGAGGTACGGACTTTTTTTTCTGTAGTTTCTGCTCTGGGGGCACCAACAGCTCTCGGTTCAGCCATTCACGTTGCTTGAAGTTTGAGTTGCAAGAGTCTAAACTGTCAAATTGATAGGGATCCTGCCTATGCCAGCTAACCTCGAGTCCAACCCAAACACCAGGCAGCAGTGGCGGTTTTATGGCTTCCTGACGGGCTACCTGATTTCCATCTCTGGACACTGCTGTGGCGTGTTCCAGAATCTGACCATCCAGGAGGTTAAGGAGGCCTTGAGAAGCCCGGACGGGTCTGCCTACATCATCAACGTGAGTGTGGCTCTGCGGGTGGGGGGCACCGGTGGTGTACACTCGATTGCTCACTCATCCGGCTTCTGTGCCTTTGCTTGTTCCATGCCAGATCACGACGCATAAGACGAACCGAGCTTTCGGCGCTGCCCAGTTGTCTCTCAACAAGGAGGAATACAGCTAGTTTCAGAGGCCGTCTATTTTTTTCTTTACCTCCAGACTCTGACATCCGAACAGCCATTGCAATGCACGTGAGTATGCATGTAACGCCCCCTTGGAGCCACATGACGGCCAGCGGCTCTGACCCTAAAAGGTTCTGTCTGTCTCTCTCTGATGCAGGTGAAGAATGCACATTCTTCAGAGGATCGCCGGAAGGTCGCGTACTTCATGTGTCACGACACCTCAACCTTGGATAAATTCTACGCACTTCACCTTGGCCCCCTGCAGGCACGCGAGCACCGCAGACTCTTTGAGAGAGCCTTGGTGGAAGAGGAGGAGGAGGAGCCAGAGCCGGCAGCGGCAGGCAAAGAAAGCCAACCAAGGAAGGGGCACAAGAGGGCAGACAGTCCCGGGTCACCCCTGGTAAGTCAGTTCCTCTTTGGCATGGATGTTAACAGCCTTGGTTAATAACCAATCGGGACAAATGATCCCTGTTGCAGCACAAGTAGGTGCTAGCCTGGATGAAAAGGTCCAGGTCTGCGCCTGGTTTGAATGGCCATCGGGACTGAAGTCCTACTCTGGGTATTAGAGTATAGGTAGTATGGGTTCTGGAGCGTCTAGAACGGGATCTGGTGAGTAAAGACGGGAAAGGGCGTCCGCTTTACAGTTTTTGCTCCCTGGCTGGTACGTGATGGAGAAGTTAAATCGGGCGAAGAATAGTGACCACCAAGCTTGTCGGGCGTTCAGTCGTTGGGCATTGTGAAGATACTGGAGGTTTTTATGATCCGTAATCATGGTGAATGGGAATCGTGCTCCTTCCAGCCAGTGCCGCCATTCCTCGAGGGCCAGTTTGATGGCCAGTAACTCACGGTCCCCTATACCGTAGTTCTGCTCGGCAGAAGTGAGCTTACGGGAATAGTACGCACACGGATGGAGAGCTTTGGGTTTGTCAGACCACTGGGAGAGTACGGCCCCCACTCCTACGTCTGCCACATCGACTTCGACCACGAAGGGCTGTGTAGGATCCGGGTGTCGGAGGATGGGTGCTGCGGTGAATTTGCTCTTGAGAAGTCGGAAGGCGCGATCCGCCTCGGAGCTCCAGGTGATGGTTTTCCGACCCCCCTTGAGGAGAGATGACAAGGGGGAAGATATAGAGCTGTAATTCTTTATAAAGCGTCAATAAAAGTTGGCAAATCCTAGGAAGCGCTGGAGCTCCTTGACGGTTTGGGGTACTTTCCAGTTGTTCACGGCGTCTACCTTGGCGTTCTCCATCTGGACCCCCTCAGCGGAGATCACGTAGCCGAGAAAGGAGATGGTGGATAGATGGAACTCACATTTTTCGGCTTTGAGATAGAGTTGGTGCTTACGGAGACGTTGCAACACTTGACTGACTTGATCACGGTGGTCTTCTAGGTTACGGGAATAGATGAGGATGTCGTCGATGTATACAATAACACATTTATGGAGGAGGTCTCTGAAGATATTATTCTTATAATTTTGAAATATCGATGGGCTGTTTGCTAACCCATAGGGCATTACTAAGTATTCATAGTGGCCAGTAGGGGTTATGAATGCGGTCTTCCACTCATCTCCTTCTCGAATACGGATCAGGTTGTACGCGCTGCGGAGGTCCAGCTTACTAAAAACTCGCGCCTCCCGGAGTTCCTCAAGAGCTGCTGGTACAAGTGGTAAAGGGTAAGCAAAATTTACCGTTGCCTCGTTCAACACCCGATAATCGATACACGGCCTGAGTCCTCCGTCCTTCTTGGTCACAAAGAAGAAACTCGATGCGGCAGGAGACTTGGATGGCCGGATGAAACCCTGGTTGATGGCTTCGTGGATGTAGCTCTCCATTGCCTCGTGTTCAGGACGGGAAAGAGGGTAGATGCGACCGTGCGGTAACTTGGCATTGGGCAACAGGCCGATGCTACAGTCGCAGGGCCGGTGAGGAGGAAGTTGTGTGGCACGTTCCTTTCTGAAGACATCCAGGAAAGAGTGGTAGGTGGGAGGAACGTGCCGAGTGAGGTCCATGGAAGAGTGATCTAAGGTGGTCGAGTGAAGGGGAAGAGATGGCTGGTGGTTCGATGGAGGACGAATGTGGTCCTTGCAGGCCTTACTCCAGTTGAGGATCTGTCCGGTGCTCCAGTTGATGGTGGGTTGGTGTTGGATCAGCCAGGGTCGACCCAACACAATATCGACGTTGGCCCTGGGCAAAACCAAGAGATGGAGTTTTTCCCGGTGGCCTGGGGAAATCACCAAAGTGACTTGGCGTGTCTGGCGGGTGATCTGGCCCTCGCCCAATGGTGAGTTTTGTATGGTGTATATGCGGTACCGGGTTTCATTAATCACTGTAGGAATGCGATGTTTACTGATGAAATTAGTGGAGATAAAGTTTCCAGCGGCTCCGGAGTCCACCAGGACATGGATGGAAAAATCACAGGAGTTAACGGTTAGAGTGGCTTGCAGATGAGGAATGTTACTGATTGATGGAGTGATGGAACAAGCACTCACCATGGGATGAGGAGGACGAACTGGACAGCCTGAGATGAGATGGGATGCTTCTCCACAATATAAACAGAGCTGAAGACGGAGTCGTTTGTTGCGTTCTGCGGAGGTAAGGTGGTAGGCATCTGTGATCATGGGCTCCTCAGAGTCGGATGGAGATGATGAGGGAGGAGGAAGACGAGGGGTTTCAACAGTGGTGAGCGAGGGTGAAGAGTGAGGATGAGATGGTGCTCTGTGACGGATAGTAGGGGTGGAACAAGCATTGTGGAGTTGGGAGACGCTGATTGCCTTCCAGATGAACACCTCCAGATCTGCGTTGTCCTCGTAAATTACCATGTGCTGGCGAACGTTGGGTGTCAATCCTTGTCGGTAGGCGGCTAACAATGCTACCTGGTTCCACCCACTACTGGCGGCGAGAGTGCGGAACTGAAGTGTGTACTCATGGATGGTTAGTTTTCCTTGGGTGAGTGAGATGAGTTCGTCGTGGACAGATAGTGGTGTGAGTGCTGTGCCGAATACTTCCTTAAAGTGCTGGGTGAAGGAGTGATAGGAGTGAAGGACTGGGTTGCTGGCGTTCCAGAGGGCGTCAGCCCATTGCAGTGCTCGGCCCGTGAGGAGAGATATCACAAAGGCGATTTTGGAGATTTCGTTGGGGAAGGATTTGGAGTTGGTCTCGATGTAAAGAGAGCATTGCAGTACGAATCCCGCACAGGTATTAGGATCACCAGCATAACTGGCGGGACGAGAGAGAGCTGAGCTCGACATAGCGAGCGGATTTACTGGAGGATTTGTGGGCTGTTGGCTCAACGCCGCTGCTTCCGGGTATGAGTCAGCGGCGATCCCGGAAGTATTAGCGAGACCGTCCATTCTCCGGGAATGTATTTGCTGGTCTGGTATCCTGTCACGGGTCACAGAAGGCAGAGACAAAAGGTATCGTTCACACAGTGTTTATTAAACACAAGCAGTCTTCGCACCGAGGTGCTAGCAATCAGTTCAATGCTGAGTTCATAGAGTCAATAGAATCACTTCCCTTGAGTTGAGCAAGCCGATGACAGGGGTTAGTCTCTGGGTAAGAAGAGTAGCAGAAAGCCTTGGCAGAAGATCGGGATCAGAAAATGGAGAGAGTTGTGATCGTGTGATGATGATACCAGACAATGAGTGAACGGAGTGGGTGAGTCTTTATAGTGTGGCGATGATGACTGGAGCAGGTGAAGGTGATGAGTGCACAGGTGTGTGTGATTAGTAAACGGGTGACTGAGTGCGTTGTGTATTGGCTGGAGAGTGTGACTGGTGATCAGGGCTGATAGAACGTGCAGGGGGTGTGACAGCCAGACTATTATTAATTAAAACTCTTCCTTTATAAGACATTTTGAAAAGTAAAAAATCCCACAATTTTTTCCTCTACTTCTTCAAAATTTCTCCTAACCGTCGCATCATCTCCAAGATGTACATCTAAATTTATGAACTCATTTTTACTCCACTTTAACCCAGCAGGAAGAGTAGGTTGACTATGAGGCCATTTTCCAAATATGATAGCTTCACTTTTTCTCCAGTTAACTTAAGTGGAATATACAGCCATAAAATCATTTAAAATTTCAGTTATTTTATTTACATCTTTCTGCTCTTTAATGAGAATAGCAATATCATCGGAATAAGCTGATAATTGAAAAAACAGTATCACAACCTGGAACTTTTATACCCATTAAATTCTCTCAAACTTTTATTAATAGAGGTTCAATTGCCAAACTATATAACATACCTGAAAGAGCACATTCTTGTCTAATTCCTCTGAGAGCTTTAAAGGAAGCACGTAAGTCACCATTTACCTTCAGTAGACTATTAACATCACAATACAAGACTCTTAATTTATTGATAAACTCTTTCTTAAATCCAAAAGCTTCCAGAACACTCCATAAATAACAATGCTCTATTCTATCAAATGCTTTCTCTTGGTCTACAGACATCAAACCAAAATCAACATCTAAGAGCTTGCCAATATCAAGGAAGTCCCTAATAAAAGAAATATTGTCAAAAATTTGCCTACCTGCCACACAATAAGTCTGATCAGTAAATGACTTCAGCCAAAACATTACTTAACCTATTTGCCAAAGCCTTCGATAGAATTTTGTAATCACTGCATAGAGAGACAGGCCTCTAGTTTCTAATATCACTCAGGTCTCCTTTCCCTGGCAGCAAAGTCAAGACTGCTCTCCGGCAACTTAGTGGTAATCTACCACTTTCTAGACTTTCATTGATCACTTCAAGCAGATCTGCATCAATCTCAGGCCACAAAGACCTATAAAAGTCTGCAGATAGGCCATCTACACCTGGTGTTCTGCCACATTCTATACTTTGAAAAGCTTTCTGTAACTCTTCTAGAGTCGGCACACCACAGAGTTCAACGTTGGCATCATCTGACAGCTGAGGAAGGCCCTCCATAAACTATACAGTTCTTCATAAAACTCCACAGCTCTTCTACGAATTTCAGCATGATTTAGTGTATATCTCTCTTTTGACCATTTTTTTCTAAATTAAATAATTTTTCCTATGGATATACCATCCACTCTATGTCATAAAAATGAGATCTGATCAGAGCTTTTTGTGCTTTCAGGTGTAGAAATCCAGCCAATTCCCCCCTCAATCTTTTCCAAGAAGCTATATGAGGTACAACATGATTTCTGACAGGGATTTTCAGTACAATTAAAATTACCTCCTAAGAACAGATCATCAGTATTACAATCATTCAGTACTTTACATCATTTGTTTAAAAAAAAAAACATTCTTTCAATTGCATTAGTAGGAACATAAACACAAAAAAACCCACAAAACTGCTTTTCATACTGAGCTCTTATCTTTAAAGATCTTTCCTTTACAATTTTATCTACTTCATAAGAAACTGGAATATTGTTCTTAGGGAACAAAATAGCAACACCCCCACTTAGAGATGAGTTATAACTATAAATGGATAATCAATTAAATTCCCTTGCCCAATCAGCTTCATGCCTAGCATCACTATGTATTTTTTGTACAAACAAAATATCTATTTTTTTATTTTAATCAATTGATATAGTTCAAACCTTTTCTACACTTCTCGTGCTCCATTGAAATTAAGAAAAGCAATATGTAATTCCTTCATTAAAGAGAAGAAAATGATCCACTAGAAAATCAAAGAATAACTCATCTCATAACTATACTATTATTGAGTGTCACTGTCAGCATTTAAACCCAACTGCAAATAGACTATTTCTGCAAATAGTGAGAAACTTTCTCAACCTGTATACTTCTTGATCCGAAAAAAGGTCTTCACTCCTAAACAATTTTGCTTTCTCAGCAAACAATTTTAGATCTGGAAAGTACTCTGCAATCTGAACATTCCTTGCATTCTATGTTACTTTCAAGAAGAGTTTGATGTCTTTAACAGTATAAGATTGGTTTGGCAACTCATTTTGGGATTTATCAAAAGAAATGCTTCTGAAACATCAATTTCACTCTCTGTATCAGTTTGACTCAAATCAATTCTTTTTTTAATTTACAGCAATATCAATGTTTCATTTTGTGGTGTCTTAAAAACACACTCATCTTTTTCTTCCAAACAATCATCTACCGGCTCTATGTTCTGATCTTTGACAGAAATTTGCTTCTCACCTGAAACATTAACTGACTGCATTCTATCATTCTATTGCTTCTCTTTTGTTTTTTTGTTTTTTTACGCTGCTGCATCACTTAAATTAATCAGATTCACATTCATAGGTTTTTGTACACTATTGTCTCTAGTTTTGTTAGCAATTGTAGGCAACTGATATAGGAACATTATTTGGAGGCTTTGTTTCTCTTTTTGGACATACCTTCACCAAATGTCCTGTTTCACCACAACTAAGACACTTCACGTTGTTAGTTGTAGCAAAAATCACATAATTTAAAATATGATGATTTTAACTAAGCGTTAAGTCCAATCCTCCCTGTTGTCTTTTAATATAATGTACACAAAACTTCTAAAAGATACAACATGTATCAGTAATGATGATTTACACACAATTTTGAATCAATTTGATGGGAGAAACCAGCTTGCCGTAATGCTCAAATATTTTCGCGAGGGCTTTGTTTTTAATGAATGGCAGCACGTTTGAAAGTTAACCTTTTTAGACGGAGTGGACAAAGGTAACACAGGAGCAAACGTGTCATCAATTACATCTCCGCTTTCTAACACAACATTCTGTAACTCAGCGTTTTTTAAAAAGACAACAATCGCGTTGTTCATTTTAGAAGCTGAAAGAACATTTTCACATCCCATTTCTCCCACCGCCAAACTACAGTCCTCTACATTGGCTTTTGAGACAATTTTCATGGCATGACGCGATGTAAGGAAGTCTAAACTCCCTACACCTGAAGCCATACTACCAGCAGAAGAATTACTGGCAGTTAGACAACCATCGTGATCACTACACAAAATGAACTTCTTCATTAACTCTCCAGTACAAGTAAAGAGAGAAAAGATAGAAAAAAGATGCACCAACCTCCATTCACCTGCTCACACACTCGCCATATGCACGTGCAGAGAGCGAGAATCTGGACGAAGATCTTTGAAAGTGTGGTCCTGCCTGTCACAGAAACATTTCAAATAATGCATACAGAGCAGAACTAGGCTGTCTCCCACTAATGTTAACCATTAAAAAAAGAGTTTTGAAGTTTAACATTTATTTAAATTCACAGCACTGATGATTCTCTTCAATTTAAAGCTTTAAAAACACACAAAAAAAATAGTGGCCAAAAAAGTTTATTTTGTGTCATGGTGTCAGAACTGACCAACCAATCATTTAAAATCACAGATGCTAAAAAGCCCCAAATCTATAAGCCCCAAAAAACTATGGACAGAGAGAAAAAATCGTACATACAGCACTGGAAAGAACAATTCAAAGAGTCACCTCTAGTGCTATTTAAGATTGAACAGGGAATATAGTCTGGCTAAATATCTGGTCTCAGTTAGAAACTCAACACAAAGACATCTGCTGAGCAAATGCAGAATAAGTGACCATCACCTGGCCATTAGAGAGGTCGACACAAAAAGACATAGCTGCCTATAGAGGAAAGAGTGTAGATTATGAGCAGTGGAGACTGAAAAACACTTTCCAAGGGCTGGAATAAAGGGGGCGGGAGGGGAGGGTGCGTGAATGCAAGGTTTAATACAAGAAACGTGAAAGTCTGGGTGAACACATCGAAGGTTATGGGGTAATTTAGGTTGAACGGCAGCGGGATTAATAACCTGGATGATCTGGAAAGATCCAATGAATCTGGGTGCTAACTTTTGGGACTGCGATTGAAGATGGCGAGTGGAAAGCCAAACTCTTTGCCCACAGATGTATCTCGGAGCTTTAATGCAACTTCGATTAGCGGCATGACGAGTTCGTTCTCGTGCATTAGTGAGAGCATTAAGCACGACTCTCCAGGTACGTTGACAGTGTTTAATGAATGCTTCGACTGACGGGACTGCAGACTCGAATTCCTGAGTGGAAAACAAGGGAGGCTAATAGCATAAATAAGCTTGAAAAGGGGAGAGACCAGTGGACGATGTTGGCAGCGAATTATAAGCGTATTCGCCCCACCCTAGTTGCTCGCATCAAGAAGACAGATTACGCGAGAGTAAGGAGAAGACACCCAAGAATTTGATTGATGCGTTGTGCCTGCCTGTTAGTCTGGGGGTGGAAGCTTGACGATAGGCTGACAGTACAGCGTTTACGTCGACAAAAATCTTTCCAAAACTGTGAGGCAAATTGTGGACGCAGGAGAATGGGAAAGGGTCGGAGCAAACCAGAAGGCAGGCTGTTATTGGACTTAGATTGTGCGCAAACTGAACAGGACTTAACATAAGACTGAACATCCTGACGCGTGGATGGCCAACAGAAATGTTGACGCACAGTGGCATAACTTCTCTTAATGCCAGGGTGGGCGGAACGCGTGCAAAACAGAGTTTATCGTCGGGACCCCCTTGCGGAATATTGGCGTTGGTGAGGGATTTCTTGAGTACTCGTTCGATACTCCCAGTGACCGCTCCGAGGACGCATTCCCTAGTCAAGATGGTTTCGGTGGGCGGATTACTGTCCCTGGTGCTGAATTGGCAAGATAGAGCATCTGGTTTTATATTCTTAGTTACCGTCTGGTAAGAAATGGTAAATTCAAAACAAGAAAAAAAATAAAGTCCAACGATCTTGGCGGATATTTAATCTTTTAGCCACACGGAGATATGCAAGGTTACGTTGATCAGTCCAGATTGGGAAGGGAAGGGCTGCACCTTCGAGCCAGTGACACCATTCAACCGAGTGCTAGACAAATGGCTAGAAGTTCGCGATTTCCCACATCGTAGGTGGAAAAATAGGCACAGGGGAGGATCTTGCCGTCTACTGTCGATCATTGGTATAGAACGGCACCCACTCCAGTATTAGAGGTGTCAAACTCCACAATAAACTGTTTAGAAGGGTCCAGTATAATTAGAATGGGTGCTGCGGTGAATTGACCCTTTATTCGGTCAAAAGCCTGTGCTTTGCTGGACCATACAAATTGCGATTTAGTTGAGGTGAGCGCAATAAGTGGAGCAGCAATTTAGCTGAAATTACATACAAACCATGGTAAAAATTTGCAAAGCCAAGGAATCGCTGAAGAGCTGTGTGAGATTCAAGAATAGGCCAATCTAACACAGCATGCACCTTCGTCGGGTCTATACTAATGCCTTCAGAGGAGATAACTGAACCCAGGAAGGTAATCTCACTGACATGATAGATGCACTTTTCGGCCTTGACGAACAGGCGGTTCACTAGAAGCCGCTGCAGGACTCGTCGAGCGTGCTGAACATGGGTCTGCAGAGAGGGCGAAAAGATTAGTATGTTCGTCAAGAAATACAAAAACAAAAATATTCAGCATATCTCTAAGCACGTCACTTACTCGAGCTTGGAATACAGAAGAAGCATTTACCAGTCCAAAGGGAAGAACCCAATATTCAAATTCAATTCAATTCATCTTTATTTCTATAGTGCTTTTATGTAGATTGTGTCAAAATACCTTAATATAGGAGAATATAGTAAATTGAAACAGTGTCAGTCCAGTTTTCAGAGTTTAAGTTCAGTTTAGTTCAGTTCAGTTCAGTGTGGTTAAATTTTCACTACTGAAAGTCCAAACACTGAAGAGCAAATTCATCGATGCGCAGCTCCACAAGTCCCGAACCATGCAAGCCAGAGGCGACAGTGGCAAGGAACGAATGAATTGAATGAAACGAAAGAATTGACGAAAGTGAAGGAAAAAAACCTAGAGAGAAACCAGGCTCAGTTGGGCATGACCATTTCTCCTATGGCCAAACTTCTTGTGCAGAGCTGCAGTCTAAGCGCCAGAGGCTGGAGAAAGCTGGACATCCATCGTGGAGAAGCTGCAGGTGGGAGAGGTCACCAGCTGGTGTACAGGCTGGCCCTTCAGGATCAATGCAAAGACTCGTCTGTCTCTGGGGTCTTTCAGGAATCAGCCTCATGCTCTCCACTCCTCCATGACCACCACAGCAGCTGCTCAGAATACGGCCTGGTCCAGGATTATGGAAACCTCGGGAATAATAAAAACAGACTCATAAAAAAACAGAAACATAAGTGCAGATGCTGTTCAAATTATAACGTCTTTTGGGAAGTGTTCCTGGCTCCGGTTGCCCTAAATAATGCAGACTAACAATCCTATAGAGAATTTGGATTTCAAAAGTATTTGTGTTTTATGTGTATGTTACATTACAATAGCCTAACCGAGAGGTCATAAAAGCATGAATAAGCTTTTCCGCATCAGACATTGATAGCATATGTTGAAGTTTGGCAACATTTTTAAGATAAAAATGCAGTTTTACAGATGCTTGAAATCTGGCATTCAAATGAAAAAAAATGTTTTGACTAAAGATAAGGACTGAACTAAGAATCCATCAAGGGTTAGACCGTGTTCTAGGTTTTTGTGTGTGAGGTTTTTGGGTCCAATAAGCAAGATTTTAGTTTTATCTGAA
>CAIGQW010055671.1:10860237-10874189 GCA_903798125.1 Danio choprae | reverse complement strand
GCCAAGATGCACCTAAATGTTGGAAATGCGCATAAAATAATGTCTGCGCACAACTGAGTAGGATAAACTTTTTATTCGATAAGAAAAGATGCGCATAAACTACTGTAAGATTCCATTCTATCAGCCCAATGACGGAATCCGATGAATGGTCGAAAGTTAAATGCGTGTAAGCCTTTTTAGCGCTTCTAAAAAGAATTTGGTTATTTATTAGAATTTATTTATATTTAATACCCAATTAGTCCGGTTGCCTCCTGCTCACTTGGACTAAAAGTGTAGTTAATTTAGTAATTTCCATACAACTTGCTAAATCAGCGATAACCAGAAATCGAATAGTCTCTGAGCTGAAGTGCTGACTGCTCCAAACAGTCTCGTGCAATTCGTTTTGATATCATGTACACAGATCAAGGTAGCACCAGCCTCCACATAATCTACTGGATATAAAAGATTTCAGGAGAACTCAGAATGCATCAAAACTTAACACTTTATTTTCCAGATGAAAGTGTATCATGCCAATTACAGAATCAAACAATAAAAGCCAATTCAGAAGTAAATGCACAATATCAATTACTCAAAGATAAATCTAAGAGTATAGAAGGAAGTCCAAATTATACATAATGTTGAGCTTGACAGCTCTTCACTACAGGCCAGTCTGGATACAGACTTGCGACCCCGAGACATTTCGTCCTTCTCTTTAAATACCCTATGAGAGTAATGAATGGTTCTTTTGTTTTATCAATACCAAAGGGGAAGGAAAGTTTAGGAAAGAGGGCAAGAATGTTTCAAAATCTATCCTGGGCCTTTTTCTTCAGATTTCAGAGTTTTTATTGTTTTATTACATGCCAGATTTAAGTCTGAGTAAAATTCATCCCTAAACTGTGATGGAAACACTTTTATTAAACAAGTAACTCAAATAATATTACTTTTTTTTAAAAGTAATGCATTACTTTACTTGCTACTTTAAAAAAGTAATATTATTAATGACACAACTCTCCCGGACTGCATTATTATTTTTGGACTTTTTCTACCACTGACTCAATGGAACATTTAAATCCACCTTAATCTGTTATGGTCCTCGGGGGTCTTTCCAGCAAGCAGTCAACAGCAAGACCCGCTGGCTGTGGAACTTGTCACAGACAAAATGGCCGCAAGCACCTCATCACTGCCTGGTCCTTTCTTGCTGCCAGAGCATCGCCACCGTCAGAGCCTTTGACGCCGGCCAATCCCTCTGAATCTCCCGAATGGCGGGCGCCAGATCCCTCTGAATCCCCCGAATGGCAGGCATTGTCTGAACTGCCAGAGCCTCCTGAACCTGAGCCTCCTGATCCACTGGGGTTGTCTTACCTGTCAGTGTCTCCTGATCCTGAGCCTCCTGATCCACTGGGGTTGTCTGAACTGCCAGTGTCTTCTGACCCTAAGCCTCCTGATCCACTGGGGTTGTATGACTTGCCAGTGTCTGCTAAACCAAAGCCTCCTGACCCACTGGGGTTGTCTGAACAGCCCTTCCTTCTTGAACCAGAACCTCCTGATCCACTAGCAGGCACTCACCAGTGCCTGCTGTACCAGACCTACCACAGCGTCAAGCCCCAGGCCCTCTGGCTCTCCACGCTCCAGGCCCACCTCCGCTGCATGGACCTGGCCCTCCATTCCTCCCCCTGTTCCGCCTCCTCTCCACCTCCCTCTTGAACTGAGAGTGGGGGTTCTGTCACGGTCACCAGCAATCCAGGCTTGCAGATTACTAGTATACACATGCACCTTCACCCGGACTACAATTCTGTCACTTTCTGAACTACATATCCCGTCATGCACCTCACACACACCTGTTCTGGAATCACCGTTGATTACACACACACATACACAGCTGGAAGCTGAACTGGAGTTCAAAAGCTGCTGAGTTATCCATGTCCAAGCAGAGGCTGCTACAACTGCTGCCACACAAATTAATCATGGACGATACTATGGGATGGAATAGCACTTTAGATATGCTGAAAGTCACAATCGTCATGAACACAAATCAAAATAGAATGTCAATTATTTAATTGCATTATCAAAGTGCAGTAGAGACATGTAAACACTGTAATCAAACTATTACCTTCATGTAGGACTATTAGCCAGATTTTACGACAGGTTTAGCCATACACACAGCTGTTTGACACTCTGCACCTACCTAGTCAGCAAAGGACCACAGACATTTGCATCTCTGAGTGCACACACACAGTAAAATCCTGGAGACTCATCACACCTGCCACCATCACCAAACACACTTTTATGCTGTCCGGTTTCATTTCATCAAGTTTTTTTATTTTATTTTATTTGTCTTTACTTCATCCAGGCCATAGGCATCCAGTAGCTCAGAGTTTGTCATGAGGACATGAATGAAATGTTCCTGCAGGAAAGTGAAATGAAATACCAAAAATTACATGAAAATGTTTTAAGTTCAATTTGTGGAAAGGAGTTAGACTTCTCATGTGAAACTGTACAAGGGAGAAGCCAGTCAGTTTAGTTTATAGCAAAACATTTTGCAGTGTTTGCATGTACTTTACCACATAGAAATCATTAAAAATTAATTCAAATAAAAGTAAAAGTTGATTTCAAAAGCACCTACATTATTTTTTTTAATTCAGTTGAATAAAAATATATTTTACATTCACATATTAGCAAATATTTTCCTAATATTTAAAATTATACCTAAAAAGACCATTCATATATAAGCAAACTATTTTGCAGTATTTGCATGTACTTTACTGCAAGTAGTTATTTCTAAATTTACTTTGACTTGTATTTCATTGCAGACAATACAACAAACATTATTTAATGTGTTCCTCATGATTTTATTTTATTTTTCAAAATAAACACTTATTTTAGTTCTTGCAACACATTTAACAAAAAGGTTGGAACAGTAAAGCATTTACCACGTCAAAATGTAGCTATTCCTGTTCATAACACTATAAAGATGTTAAGAGACTGAGGACACCAAGTGATGACGTGTTTCAGGTGTAATTTTGTCACATTCTTCCTGCAAGCAAGTTTTAAGGTGGGCAACAGTACGGGGTCTGCATTGTCACATTTTGCACTTCAAAATGTGGCACCCATTCTCTATTGGAAACAGATCAGGACTGCAGGCAGGCCAGTCACGTACCTGTATCCTCTCCCTCTGCAGCCAGGACTTTGTAATGTGTGCAGAATGTGGTTTTGCATTGTCTTGTTGAAATATTCATGGGCGCTTCCCTGGAAAAGAAGGCAGCATACTGTGCTTCAAAATCTCTATGTACTTTTCAGCATTAATGATGCCATCACAGAAGTGCAAGATATCTTTGCCAAGGACACTGACACAACCCCATACCATGACAGACCCTAGCTTTTGATCTTGTTGCTGGTAACAGTCTGGATGATCTTTTTCTTCTTTGGTCTGGAGCATACAGCATCCATTTCATCAAACCCCCCCCCCCCAAAATACTGATTCATCTGACCACAGTACGTTTCCACTGTGTGATGGTCTATCCCAGATGCCTCCGAGACCAGAGAAGTCGACGATGCTTCTAGACACTGTTAACATAGGGCTTCATTTTGGCACAGTACAGTTTTAACTAGCATTTTTTGGATGTAACTACGTATTGTGGTACTTGACAAAGGTTTGCCAACGTAGTCCTGAGCCCATGTAGCAATATTGCTTATAGATGAATGACAATTCTTGATGCAGTGCCATCTGAGGGATCGGAGATCACGATTGTTCAGCTTAGGCTTGCGCCCTTGTCTTTTACACACTGAAATTCCTCCAGATTCCTTGAATCTTTTAATTATGTTATGCACTGTTAAAGGTGAAATATCCAAATGTCTTCATATTTTTTTTGAGGAACATTGTTTTTAAAGATTTCAAAAATTTTCTCATGTATTTGTTGGCGATTCACAGTCAATCGTTGCTCCTAAAGAAGTAGACCTTTCTTGGATGCTGCTTTTGTACCAAATCATAATTATAATCACCTGTTGACATCACTCAGACTCAATAGCTCAGCGGTCTGTGAGTTTGCCTTTCAGGTTCAAAAAAGGTCTAGGTTCTAGGCTCACCTTGAACTGTTGGGCAACACGGTGGCTCACTGTTACCTCACAGCAAGAAGGTCGCTGGTTGGAGTCCTGGCTGGACCCCTTGGCATTTCTTTGTGGAGTTTGCATGTTCTCCCTGTGTTGGCATAGGTTTCCTCCGGTTCCACCCACAGTCCAAAGACATGCGCCATAGGTGAATTGGATGAACTAAAAAAAACTGGCAATAGTGTGTGAATGAGAGAGTGTATGGGTGTTTCCCAGTACTGGGTTACGGCTCGAAGGGCATCCATTGTGTAAAAAATATGCCGGAATAGTTAGCAGTTCATTCCGCTGTGGCAACCCCTGATAAATAAGGGACTAAGCCGAAGGAAAATGAATGTTGACATCATCTGTTTCAAATCACATCATTATTTAAGCAATTTACCTGATTACTAGCCTTAAATTGCTAAATCTTTTGGGAAAGTGCTGCAGGTCTGAATGACAGGAAAGGATGTATATTTACAAATTAAATGAAGTTGACCAGACAAAACATGAATTTTTTTTTTTCATATTGTCTGCAATGAAATGCAAATCAAAGTAAATTTGAAATTCACTTTCTTTTTTTATTTGGGTTTTCCATACTGTCTCAACTTTTTGTGGTTTAAGGAGATAAAGCGCAAAAGCGCAGTTGAGACCAAAACAGTGCATTGCCATTAGTGTTTTATCAGACACTCTATGTAAATTCAGACAGACACAAAAAAATATGGATGCTGTTTTTTTGTTGAAAAGATAGCCTAGATCAGTGGTCACTAACATTTGGGTTGAGGTTCGTGTCCAAACCCAGAAGCGTCCCATCAAACCCAGACATACAGTCTATACAGGTCTACTACTGCAGTCCCACTCCCGCTGGGTTTTCTTTCCCACCCTATCACTTCTGCTATTTCTGGTTCACTCTGTTTACCTGCTGTCTGCTAAGAAAAGTTTTCTTCTTGACTGACTGTTCTTGCTGAATTAAGACAAGAGAGAAAAACTTTTCTCAAGTTTCATTCACTACGATGGTGCTGATAAGTGATAAAGGAGCTCTCTGGAATGATTGTTAATACTGCACAAAGAAGGTGGGCAGAAATACAAATTTAAATTGGTTGACTGACAGTTTGAGTTCATTCATTCATTGATCCTTCCAGGTGCGACCCATCACTGGAAAATACCCATACACTCTCATTCACACACACATGCACTACGGACAATTTAGCTTACCCAATTCACCTATAGCGCATGTCTTTGGGCTTGTGGGGAAAACTGGAGCACCCGGAAGAAACCCACGCGAACACAGGGAGAACATGCAAACTCCATACAGAAATGTCAACTGACCCAGCCGAGGCTCGAACCAGCAACCTTCTTGCTGTGAGGCGACATTTATCTTTCTCTGCAGGTCCAGGGAGCAGGTATGGACCCTGGCAAAATGGGATAATAGCACAAACATTCCCATCTCCATTACTTTTCTTTCTTTCTTTTCCATCAAGAGTGTAGCAAATTAGCTCAAAGTGAATTGAAGATTAATTTGAAGGAGGCTTCAAAAGAATCGACTCTTTAACTCCAAAAAAACAAATCGTCCAGTGATCATTTGAACTGACAGTTGACTTCAACTACGGCTATTGCTATCAAAATAAAAACCCATCTATGTTTAAGCAGGATAAAAAGATCTAAGTTTAAGACATTAGATAAATATGCACAAGCACCTTTCTTTATACAAAATGAAACTTTATTGACTAATCTAACAGAAACTAACACCTAACACAAACACACATTCATACAGGTTATAGTGAAAAATAAATGAAAAAGAAAAATAAGAGTTTGAGAGAGTGTAATGACGTAAAAACCCCAGATTTTGTAAGACCAAACCAAGCAAACCAAAAATAATCAATTTAACCCTTTTATAGTTTCTTAAGGGTTACATTTAATTTACACGAGTTCAGTGGTAATCTGGAGGCATTACTTGCGTTCCCTTATGTGATGTGAAGAACTCCCTTTGTTGAGCTGGTTTCCCCATGTGGTTAGCTGGTGGTCGGCTATTAGTCCTGTGAGTTTTGAAGTGGGGTGGAATCTGTCGTTTCCAGTTTTTGAGGCGGCAAAAGGACTAGTTGTGTTGACTTCTGGTTTTGCAGCGCATTTAACTTAACTAGACTCTCAACAGAAAAGAAAGAAAGAAAGAAAGAAAGGTAAAGAAAGGATATGAGAATGTCTGAGCTGTGCGGTTAACCCATTTTGCCAGAGTCCAAGTCTCTTCACTGGAGCCGAAGAAAAGCTGTCCTGAGCTGAAACGGAACAACCCTCTCTTGGGGTCTCTCCTTTCTGTTCTGGTCTCTGGGTGTTCTCCGGGGGGCTGGCTTTAGTCACCAGCTTTTATAAGGGTGGTTTTGTACCCACCCTCATGAGCTGAGTTGACCAATGAAAAAGTTATTTTACTATAGGAAGTTTTATGGATCTTTGTTCCGAAGCATGGTGGTTTGCATATACATTCTGGGCATAAGCTGATACAGGTTTCAAGTTTCTTAAAATGTTAATATGTTGCACATGTATTAACATAAAATGTAAACAATAGTTTGGTACAGCAAATTAGCTTTGCATCAAACATGAACCATCTATGATTTGGTTTAGCTGTGGTTGAGTTAAACATTGATTGCAGGAGTATAAAAACCATGATATTAAAATTTTAAGGTGGAGAGAGAGCAAGAGAGAGACAGAGAGAGAGCAGAGCACCCACACAAAACAATTTACAATGTAATATAAAGGGTGTAATTAGGCAAAGTAAATAGATTACAGTGCACATAAGAGAGAACAGACGCAAGTTAGCAAACTAGAAAGTGAAAGCAAGAAATGAAGCAATAAGCACAAGCAAAAGTTTGAATGAAATACACACGTACAAAACAAATTACAACACAATATAAAGGGTGCAGTTAGGCACGAGTAAGTAAATAAACTGTACGACGCACATCAGAGACAACACACACTTATCAGCAAACAAACTGGAAAATAAAAGCAAGAAAAAGCAATAAAGTAAAAAACACAAGCAAGAGTCTGTATAATAACTACAACTGTGGTTTGTTTACACGTAAGATGTGAGCTGCAACGCTGTGTTCGTGGGATTTAAATTAAAGAGCTGGTAAATAATTTGATTGATGGAGTTTGATAGTCTTGATATGGGATTGTAAACAGTTATATAGAACAGAGAAAACAGGTCAAAGTTAAGCTAAAAAGTGTGCTAACAATAATTAGAACTAGACTGTTCAAATATGTTAGCTGCGATGCTAGCACAATGTTCTCACGGTGGTAGTATTTGATATTTATAGAGATAGTATCTAATTTGATCTGCAAAGTTTGATTTCGACGACTAGTAATTAAATTTAGAATAAAAACTGAACTTCAAGCTGAGTAGGCAAGCTAAGCTACACTCGTCAAGAGAGCAAGGGAAACAGTAGAGTAACAGAAGGAAACAGCAGAGCCAATTTTTCACACAATGAGAGCGCATCATTGATTTGAGCATTTGATGAAATTGCTAGAGAGCTCCCTGCAACTGTAGATGATATGCACTTGACACTACATGAATGACTGAAATTCCCTGCAACATTTGTTCAAACATCTTGGATTTAAAGTTTGTTCCCAGTCAGTAATTAAGTGATTCAGGTTTAAGCAATAAAAACAAACCCTTCTATTTTTAGTGCTCTTACCCTGCTCTTTACATGGCTCGATAGAGCACGCACCAAATTTCGAGTGTGTGAAGAAAGGCTTCTCTGCGTTAACGAACATTGGAGTAGAAGTAGAACTTGCACCAGAAGTTGAGGAAAATGCAGTCTAGTGAGTGAGAATGTATTTGTCTGCCAACACTGCTGCAGCTGAAATGGAATTCACTTTTTGTTCATTAAATGTGCAGTAGGTGATCTGCCAAAATCCTAGTGTTAGCAACTTAGCATTGAAAATGCACGTCCCTCCCTTGTTGCCCGAACCAAAGCCTCCTGAAGTCATGAAAGCACACCGGACACATTAAAATAGAATATAATGTAACCAGTAAAACTGGTTATGTGGAAGAGCACTATTTACTTATGTTTTGTTATTCAACTAAATAAAACAGCAGGAGTGCTAAAACCAGAAACATCCTGTCATCTTTTTATATTACATTTACATTACCAAGATAACGAGTGACTTACTTTTCATTTTTAATTGTGCTCGTAATCCTCACATACATAACTTGTTTTCATCTTCTTTTACACTTAAACAACTAAATTAACGCTTAGGGATATGTAACTGACTATATTATCGGTGCTGTAAAAGGTACTCCATGAACTTGAAAATAGTCAATCTTTTGTCTGATGTTTTCAGTGGCTTAAAACAACTCTGTCCATAGCCCATTCATAAAAAAAGAATACTATCTACATAAGCTTTGTGTGACTAAAATAATTTTAAAACATACCTGTCTAAAAGTAACACTTCAGCCATTCTGTTAATGGATCAGATCTTGGTTTTGAACTGCATAACGTTGACACTGCACAGAAATACAAATTTAAATGACTGATGGTTTGAGTTACCTATCGTAATTGAGTTACTTAACGGCCAGATAATTTTTAATTGGACAAACATTTCCTACCCTTATGCCTTACCCAGAATGTAAAAGTACACATAAATACATTAAGATCATTTACTGTAATCATTACTATCGGAATCTGAAGAGACTTTCAACCAGCACAACAAAAAATGTTTCTGAAGACAATCACCTTACTGCACCTGTAAGGTAATCCACTAAATTGTCAGACAAACAGCTTTTAAAATCTTTTAGCAGAATTAGTTCTTGTAACTGATCAAAGGTAGTTTTTTAGATGCAGTGCACCACTTCTCCAACAGAACTTTCTTATTACATGCAAAACCAACAAGCGTTTGCTTTCCTGATTTAGTGTTATTTCTAAACTTTTGTTTATATGCATCGGGGACAAGTTCATAAACCTGCAACACTGCAGCTAATTTAAAGACTCTTTGATGGGCAAAGAAGAACAAACCTCCTGCACCTTACCAACTAAACTGCAGTGCAGCATTAATTCCCACAAGTCCTTAGGCCACTTAAGTTTGGCAGCGATTCACTCAAACGCATTAAAATATGCGTCAACCTCTGACTCTTTGAAAAGAGGAACAAGTTTAATATGCTTACTTGTATCGAATAGAAAAGCTGGTGTATGTTAATCTCCAGCAGACTGAGGCAATGCAGAAGTTACAACAGGTGGAACAATTTGTGTATGATCTTTTTCTTCCTTTTGAGTCATCTCAAGTTGACGAATTTGCAGAACATAATTCTTTAAGTTTTATTTGTAATCCTTGTTTAACCAATTTACTAATAAAGCAGACTTAATAACTTTAGAAACTGTGCTTACAACAGAAATATTCAAAACAACAGCAATCTGCCATAAATCTTTTTTTTTTTTTTTGGTGAGTTTTTGAGATTTACAACCTCACATCAGCTTCTCACAAATTGCTAACAAGAGACATAAGCAACAAACACATGTTTGCAGGGACTTGAGGAATCCATGCTCTCTGGCAATTTAAATATTGTCGCCGCCACTCCAAACACCAATCATGATCCGCCGAAATACGTTGTATCTGCAAATAGTTACGAAGGAAAGAGCGAGAAAAAAGAAGGCAAGAGAGAGAGACACTACACACAATACCACTACTTGTAACAATATTAAAAAAAAATATTCCCACAATTGAATTGAAGTTCCTGATATTTCCACTGATCACTATATAATTTTACTGTTTCTTTCATCATTGCATTGGCTTCCTATTAAACACTGTATACATTTTTAAATCTTATTGACTACATACAAATCCCTAAATAGTTTAGCTAGTATTTGAGGAAGTTCATTGTGCATTACAGCCCCTCACGACCACTACACTCAATTATTTCTGGACAATTGATTATTCCTAGAATGTAAAAATTGACTGTAGGCAGTAGATCCTTCTCATATCTGGCACCTGAACTCTGGACCAGCCTTCCTAGCACAGTTCGGGAGACAGTCACACTCTATCGGTTTAAAACTAGACTAAAGACACATCTCTTTGTATAGTATATATGCATATGTTAGTCTGTTTATCCTCATCCCGAGGTCTACATAATCTAGAACCCAGCCAATACAGAGAGCAGAGGCTGTGGTGGTCATGGATGAGTGGAGAGAATGAGACTGATTCCTGTGACCTACTCAGACTTGCAGCTTCTCCATGACAGAGGTGCTTTGACACAATCTACATTATAAAAATTGCTATAGAATTAAAGATGAATTTAACTGAATTACACTGATCCGCACTAAACTGAATTGAACTTCAACAGACATTTAAACTGAACTGAAGCAGTTTCAATTTACTATAAGTACACTAGAGAAATCTACACCACACTCATTCCAAACTGAATAGCTGGAATTTTCCACAATTTGAAATATTATGGCTTTTTTTCTTCATCCATGTTAAACTGCTTTGACACAATCTAGATTATAAAAACACTAAAGAAATAAGTGTGGTTTATTTATAAACTAATTTCGAGAGGATCATGTGCTTCTGATTGACCACGGCTGGTCCCACATCAGCTAACACATGATGAACCAATATAATGAATCCTAACTCACTATAAACAACTAGAGTTTCTCACTTCAGTTATCTTTGTCTTGAAGAACACTTCCCCCTACAAAAAGAGCTCCAGCTCCAAAAAGCTTTTTACAAGCATTGCATCATTAAACCTATCAATATGAAAAAGAACCAACAAACAACAACTTCAGCTAGAGCCCTGTCCGCCCCGAGACTTCAGCCCACTCAGCGCCACCCAGCCTCGACAGGACTACAAATCGAGTCTGAGGTCCTGCAAGACGCCGCTGGCCCACCAGCTCTTCCACCATTTAACCACAATGCTGTCAAGCATCCGCCATGTCTTCAACCTAAATCTCCAGCAAAATCACAGTCCACGAACTCCGCCTAAACTCTCAGATGCCGGTATCCACGCTCCAAGCTATTACAATGAAGCTGATCTCTCACCCCTTACCGTTCCACCCATGGTACAAAGCTTGCTTTAAGGGAAAAACCTCACAAAATAATGACTCCACAACAAAGAGTAAACATTTATATATATTTTGAAAGCCCTCACTCCCCAAGCTCTCGCCCAGCCCACCTCCCACAGGAGTCTCTACTGCCCCTCCCTTTCCCAGACTCCCAAAAGGGATTTATCATCAATCATCAGCTGTGCAACGATGGATTTGCTCTTCAGTGTTTGGACTTTCTGCAGTGTAAATTAAACCACACTGAACCAAACTAAACTGAACTTCAACTTTGAAAACTGGACTTACACAGTTTCATTTACTATTTCTCATATGTTAAGCTGCTTTGACACAATCTACATAAAAGCGCAATAGAAATAAAAGAATTATGTGCTTATGATTGACCATGGCTGGTCCCACATCACATGATGAACCAATCAGATGAATCCCAACTCACTATAAATAACCAGTTTCTCACCTCAGTTATCTTCATCTTGAAGAATCCCCCTTCCACCCATACTCCTCCTCCCTTTTTCCTGGATAGGCCGGCATGGTGGACCAGTGGTTAGCACTGTTGCCTCACAGCAAGAATGTTACTGGTTCAAGTCCTTACCAGGCCAGTTGACAGTTGACAGTGCGACATAAGTGAATTGACCAATCCAAAGTGGCACCATAGATGAACTCTCAGTCAGCGATATATCTCTCCAGCAATTCCTAACTCGTCCATAGGCATAATAAGCAGGGGAATTCTCAAGACCTACCTGAGCACAAAAAACTCCCCTCTCGTCCTTCAAATGGGAGGGAGCTCAGGGCTTTCTCCCGGGACAGCATGCCAAACACGCTTTATTATCAATCATCAGCTAAGTGTATACTCTTAAAAAATGAATTGAATTAGTGATATTTCTGCTATGAAAGTCTATGCACACGCAGGTTGATGGGTCACCTAATAAGCTACTGCTTCATTAACTACATGGCTCAGGAGATTGGTTGCTGTTAACTTGACAGCCAATGAGCTTGCTCCTCATCAGTTTAAATGCTCCGCGTCATTCTACGTTCTTAAGCAGTGGCGCATTTTCGAAGATACCAAAACATAACAAGACAAACAGCAACTAAAAGATAGGTGATGATGATCTTTTATTATTGATGTGCTGGCCCACTCAATGTTTATGATAGCATTCGTATGCTCGGTCAAGCTGCATGTACACAAATGCATTTCTAAAATAAAATGCAGCATGCAAACTTGTCAGAAGCAAGTTACATAAGACACATGCACTTAGTGCTTCAGCGAGGTTTAATACACAAATGAATTCATGTTTGGATGTTTAAACTGACTATTCAGCTGTTTCAAAAGCTATGATTCCTTAGCTATGCTAATGTGCTTCTAGCTGTACACTGCTAGCTTTCATACATGTCTTGCATATTTTGTGGCTCATACATATGTGAGCGATTGGGCGCGATCTCATTGTGTATCTAGGAACTAAAACACTTCCTCACCTCAAAGCATCAGTAATTTGGCAACCCTACCTAATATTTTTTCTTAGCTTGCAATGTTTGTAACATCTGCACAAAGGAGATGTCAGACAGTTGCTCGAAGATCTTGGCTTTGGAGAAAATAATTTTACACTCTTAGTATTACTAAACATTTTAGCCTAGAATGCATTGCTAGCTCACCACAACACTTTTAATAACAATAATAATAATAATAATAATAATAATAATTGCTGACAAATAATTATACAAGTAAAGCAAGGAATATTCAAAATAAGTTTTTTTTCATATGCTACAGCTATGCATAAATAGTTACTAGACAAATGTAGCCAAGGTAAGAACATCTTAATTTTCAGTTAAGCAATGAATTAATGCATACATTATTGAAACTTATTTATTGAAAACAAACAGAAACAATATATGGTTAAAAGAATGAACAGAAGTAATCATGAAAAATAAATACAAGTCAACAACACATAAAAAAAAGCTTTATTCTAAGGGACATGTATTCACAGACAGAAGCCCACGTTCTGCTACATCTCCACACAGCCAGTTCTGCAGATGATCAGAGGGTCTTCACGTGTCTTTGCCATCATCACATCCCTCATTGCTGCAGTCAGACTGGAACAGGACAGTGATACAAGGCTCTCCATGCCTGAGATACTGATGTTGAAAAGACCACAGAAACATCTGGCCCAGATGAGGACACAAGTGAGTGCAAGGTCTTGTTCACTGTACTAGAACAGTAGTGCCCAAACTCGGTCTTGAACAGCCGTTGTGCTACAGAGTTTAGCTCCAACCCCAATTAGACAAAACTGAACTAGCTTATCAAAGCTAACTGGTTACATCAAAATTTTTCATTAGGCCCAAATGAAATTCGACAAACTGACTTTTCCAATTTAAGCAACAGTCTGTTAACATTGGCTCAATGAGAAATAACGCGTTAAGCCAATTGAAAAACCACCAAGTCTGCCTAATCATGTTATTGGCCCAATTGAATATTTTAAATTGTTGTAGCATGCTTTTTTTTTGGTTTCACCTAATTTAAGTTTGTATATTGGTGAATTTACATTGCTAAAGCAACTTTACTGAATTTATTCCCCATTGTCCAAAAAGAAAATAATAAAACACAAAATGATACTATGGAAGCCCGTTCCCGCCATGAAAAAAAATAAAGTAATTTGCAAGTCATAATAATGACTTACTTTCTCATTATAATGAGATATTATCCCATAATAATGACTTACTTTCTCATTATTATGACTTTTTCGTAATAATGACTTATTTTCTCATTATAACGACTTACTTTCTCGTAATAATGACTTACTTTCTCGTTATAATGACTTCCTTTATCGTTATAATGACTTACTTTCTCGTAAAAAT
>CAIGQW010055671.1:10774200-10784258 GCA_903798125.1 Danio choprae | reverse complement strand
ACACACACACACACACACACACACACACACACACACACACACACACACACAGTATGTCACAAAAGTGAGTACACCCCTACCAAATATTTATTTACATCTTTTCATAGGACAACACTGCAGAAATGACTCTGACACAATGAAAAGTAGTGTAAATTTTGTTTAGCAGTGTTAATTTATTGTCACCTCAATATAACTAAAAATACAGCCAATAATAGCTGAATCCCTGTCAATAAGTACACCCCTAAATGAAAATGTGAAATCTCAATATTTTGTGTGGTCACCATTTTCTAGCACGGCTTTAATTCTCTTGTGGATGGAGTTGACCAAAGCTTTACAAGTTGCCACTGGAAACCTCTTCCACTCCTCCATCACAACATCATAGAGTTGATGGACATTTGACACCTTGTGCTCCCCCACCTTCCTTTTCAGGATGCCCCAGAGGTGTTCTATGGAATTAAGGTCTGGAGACTGCTTGGTCAGTCATCTTGGAGGTGTGTTTGGGGTCATTATCATGCTGGAACACTGCTCTGCAGCCCAGTTTCCTGAGGGAGGGGATCATGCTCTGCTTCAGTATATCACAGTACATGTTAGAATTCATGTTTCCCTCAATGAACTGTAGCTCCCCAATTCCAGCAACACTCGTGCAGCCCCAGATCATGACACTCCCACCACCATGTTTGACAGTAGGCAAGACACACTTGTCTTTGTACTCCTCACCTGGTTGCCACTACACATGCTTGACACCATCTAAACCAAATAGGTTTATCTTGGTTTCATCAGACTACAGGACATGGTTCCAGTAATCCTGGTCAGTTTACATGTCTGCAGCAAATTGTTTGCTACCTTTCTTGTGCATCATCTTTAGAAGAGGCTTCCTTCTAGGACGACAACCATGCAGACCAATTTGATGCAGTGTGCAGCGTATGGTCTGAGCACTGACAGGCTGACCTCCCCTCCCTTCAATCTCTGCTGCAATGCACACTCATCCATCTGTTTTTTCAAAGACAATCTTTGGATGTGATGCTGAGAACGTGCACTCCGCTTCTTTGGCCGACCATGGCAATCTCATTCTGAGAAGAACCTGTCCTCCTAAAGCGCTGGATGGTCTTGGCCACTGTGCTGCAGCACAGTTTCAGAGTGTTGGCTATCTTCTTATAGTCTAGGCCATCTTTATGTAAAAAACAATTCGTTTTTTCAGGTCTTCTGAGACTTGTTTGCCATGAGGTGCCATGTTGAAATGTCAGTGGCCAGGTTGAGAAAGTGGAAGAGCTTCTATACCAAATTTAACTCACCTCCTATCTGGTGACACCTGAGACAGTGTAACACTAATGAGTCACATGACACAGGGGAAGGAAAATGACTAATTGTGTCCAATTTGTACATTTACTTAGGGGTGTACTCACTTTTGTTGTCAGGGGTTCAGTTAATATTGGCTGTAATTTTTTGAGGGGAAAATACATTTACACTGCTTTACAAACTTTACACTGACTATTTTTCATTGTCAAAGAGTCATTTCTGCGGTGTTGTTGTCAAGGTCACACACAAAGAAGAGAAGGTAGGGGTTACTTCAAACGTCTTTTAATTTAGGATGTGCACAAACAGGGTATAAACCAGGCAAGCGATGTCACTGGGTGGAAACTGTCACATACGCTTGGTCAAGCGGTGTGTACGTGGTCCTAGCAGTCACAGATTCAAGTCACTTCTCAGACGTTGGTGTGCAGTGGCCATTAACAGTGGGTGATCAAGTGAACAGTGTCACTGGGTGAAGGTTTTCTCATGCGCGTGTTCAAACAGTAAACAATAGTTCATCGCAATCATAGAGACACAAATAGTCACTTCCCTTCGTCGGTGTCTGCATCCACAGACAACTGAAGCAAGGCAGAGGGAGCACAGGAGAGATCGGAGCACTAGGGAAAGGATCCAGGAGGAGGTGACCTTCCAACCAGTGAGTGACTGGATGAGGTGAGCATATAAAGGGAGAGGGTGATTGCAGGTGTGTGTGATTAGTATTCGGGTGATTGTTCACGGTTGTGGTGTGTGGTGGATGGTGATTGTGAGTGGTGACTAGGGCTGAGGGAACATGCAGAGGGTGACAGTTGTCCTATGAAAAGAAATAGATAAATAAATCAACTAAATCTAATATTATTATTAATATATAATTTTATTGCTAATGTGACATCCTTGCATCAAAGCTGATTGACTCTTATCTATAATTGTGTCTAAACATAACTTTATCCTTTGGGTGAAAATATGAGCAAACAATTTAGCATCATTGTTAAAAGTTATAGGTCTCCAGTTGTCAAGAAGCAGGCCATCCTTATTGGGTTTAGGCAGCAGTGTATTTAAGCATTAACACATAGATGGGGGAAGCATGCCAGCCTCTACAGCTTCATTAAAAAATTATAATAAAAAATAAGAAATATAGTCTTTAAAAACCTTATAAAATTAAACTGTTAGGCCATAATTTCATGGGGATTTATTATTATATTGTAACTTACTAATATTCTTTTCTAATTCTTCTAGGGATATATTTTGATTGCAGATTTCTTTCTGTGTTTCATCAGAGTATAGCTTTGATATTTTATTTTGGTCTTCTGAAATCTGCTCACTAATTTTAAGTTTATATATACCGTTAACGCTCACATTTCTTTTTTCTAAGTTATGAAAGTATTTGGTATTCTTGTCACTATCCAATTCTATCCAATATCCAGTTCTATCCAATTCCATTTAGAATGAATGAATGCTCCATGTGGCAAATTTTGATAGATATTGTCTGGTTGCAATTCAGTTAAGTTAGAAATATCATCTTGTGTTTGTTTATCTTTTTCATATATAGAAATTATATCCTTATATTTTATGTTTATTATTAAGTATTTTGTCTTGTCTAAGTCTTTTTTCCTTGGATAAATCTTTTCCCATTTTGATGGCTATATTACGAATTAGAAATTGTGTATAATACCAGAGTTTGCCATAAATCTTATATATTTTTTGGCTTTTGTTAAATTTTCAGTTAGAATTTTAATGGCCTTTTCTTTAAAGAATTTATCACTCAAAAGTGTATTGTTCAATTTCCAATAATTTTGTTTATATTTGATAGATTTGAACTTATTTCTAATACATACTACTAAATTGATTATATTATTATCAGAAAATACTGAGGGTTCTATTTTAGTTTCTTCCACACTATCTGTGTGGAATGAAACCGCCCTGCCAAATTTTGACTTTTTGAATGTTTGCAGAGCCAATTGGAGAGATGGAGGCATTGCTGCCCTGTTTAAAGATGTCTGAGTGTAAACAAGTGTCATTTGGTGACTATTTGTCCTTTGAATGTCTGAGTATACCACTAAAGTGTGCTCCACGCATCTTATTGATAATTATCTACAGACCTCCAAAATATTCTCCAACTTTTATTGATGATTTCAATAGTAACCTCTGAATTTTACTATTGCTGGGGATTTTAATATTCACATTGATAATCCAGAATTCAATGCTGCAAAAAAACTTATGACACTTGATCTGACTCAGCATGTTCAAGGACCCACACACAATCGTAGACACACTCTAGATTTAATTATAACTAAACGTTTACACATTTCATCAAATGTTTTTAAGGATGTCGTACTATCTGATCATTTCTGTATTTTATTTGATATATTGATCACTCCAGCCATTGAAGACAGATCTGTCCCTGTCAGAAAGAGATAGTGAGAACACTAGTGAGCAGTTTATGAAGGCCATATCGCTAGCACCAAGCATATCTGCAGACTCTGTTGATTCTCTCCTTGATTTGTTTAACTCTAAAGTTAAGAATGTCATAGATGACATTGCTCCTGTTAAAGTCAGGAAGATGACTGGCAGACAGAAAGCACCTTGGACAAGGTCAACAGCGGTAAAGATGATGAAAAGACAGAAAAGCAGAGCGTGTGTGGAGGAAGACAAAACTAGTAGTCCATTATAACATCTATATCTTCATGCTTTTAATGTGGGACTAAACATTGCCAGGCAGACTTTTTTTTCAAACCTTATAAACAGTAACCTAAATAACGCTCACACTCTCTTTGCAACGGTAGAGAGACTCACAAACCCCCTCGGTAGGATTCCCAGTGAACTACTCTCTGAAAGCAAATGCAATTCTTTACTGATAAGATCAATAATATCAGGAAGGCAATCAGCTCATCCAATCAGCCATGTTGTGTCGACGCTCAACCACAACTTAAGAAATCAGACAGTATGTCTGATTTCATGGCAATTGATGGAAAAATCTTAGAAGAGATCGTGCAAATTATGAAAACAGCCTGCAGTCGTGACACGCTCCCCACATCATTCTTCAAAATGGTGTTTAAATGTTTAGAAATTGATATTCTAAAAGTGGTAAATGCTTCACTTCTCTCAGGGACTTTCCCACACTCACTTAAAACTGCAATTGTTAAACCCCTCTTGAAAAAGAGCAACCTGGATAACCCTATTGAGCAACTACAGGCCAATTTCAAATCTCCCTTTTATTGGCAAAATCATTGAAAAAGTGTTTTTTAACCAGGTTAACATGTTCTTAAGCTCCAAGAGATGTTTAGACAATTTTTAAGCTGCTTTAAATAACGCTCACACTCTTTGCAATGGTAGAGAGACTCACAGTTTGGAAAACTGGGTTGGACTGTCTGGGATGGTCCTTAAAAGGTTCCGATCTTACCTTGAAGGGAGAGGTTACTATTTCAGTGTAGGTGACCATAGGTCGAGGTGGACACCCATGACATATGGAGTCCCACAAGGCTCAATTCTGGCACCTCTCCTATTCAACCTTTATATGCTCCCACTGAGCCAAATAATGAGAAAGAACCAAATCTCCTACCACAGCTATGCTGATGACACTCAGATCTACTTAGCCTTACTGCCTAATGACTACAGCCCCATTGACAGCCTCTGCCAATGCATTGATTAAATTAACAGTTGGATGTGCCCAAAACTTTCTTCAGTTAAACAAAGAGAAAACTGAAGTCATTGCATTTGGGAACAGAGATGAGGTTCTCAAGGTGAATGCGTACCTTGGCTCTAAGGGTCAAACAACAAAAAATGAGGTCAAGAATCTTGGTGTGATTCTGGAGTCAGATCTGAGTTTCAATAGTCATGTCAAAGCAATAACTAAATCAGCATACTATCATCTCAAAAACATTGCAAGAATTAGATGCTTTGTTTCCAGTGAGGACTTGTTCATGCTTTTATCAGCAGCAGGGTGGATTACTGTAACGGCCTCCTCACTGGCCTTCCCAAAAAGACAGTCAGACAGTTGAAGCCCATCCAGAACGTTGCTGCCAGGATTCTGACCAGAACCAGAAAATCAGAGCACATCACACCTGTCCTCAGGTCTTTACACTGGCTCCCAGTTACATTCAGAATAGATTTTAAAATATTACTACTTGTCTATAAATCACTAAATGCCCTAGGACTTCAATACATTACAGATATGCTCACTAAATACAAACCTAATAGATCACTCAGATCTTTAGGATCATATAAACTAGAAATTCCAAGAGTTCAGTTAAAGCAGGGTGAATCCGCCTTAAGCTACTGCGATCCACTTTGAATTACCACTGTGTATGAAATGTGCTATATAAATAAACTTGCCTTGCCTATCTAATAACTAATTTGAAAAAAGCCAGAAGTCAATCCTAGATCTCTCAGATAGGCCTTTGTTATTCCAAGTAAACTGAATTTGGTGTTTGTGTTTTAATCTCCACACATCACAACAGTTTAAGTGTAGCAGAGATAAATTCTCCATAAGAACCATTTAAGGGTCTTTGAGGGTAACAGTCTTTAACAGGGTCATTAATGCTAGTTCAATCTCCCCCAATTATTAGTTTAGCGTTAGCAAAAGTATTTAATATGCCATTTATTTCGTTTTCAAATTCTGAGAAAAGAGATGTAGTCCTTTGGCAGTTATTATGACCATATATATTACTTAAAATGAACATTCATTCATTCATTTTCTTTTCGGCTTAGTCCCTTTATTAGGCTTAGGGGTCACCACAGCGGAATGAACCGCTAACTTATCCAGCATATAAGGCAAGTAGGTAGGGCTCAACCTGTGCAGAGCATATGCCGTTTTTTCTCTTGGAGAAAAAAATGCCCCTTAAATGAATGAAAGTTCCCCTTCACTTCTTGATCGCCAACTGATTTTTCCAGAAATTAAAGTCTGCTGCTATGCCATGTGCTTCTAATTAAAAAATGTACATCTGATTTAAAAGATTTACAAAACAAAAATACAGCCTTCCTCTTAATCTGCCCTCGTATACCTCTCACATTAAGTGAGTACAAGGATAAAGACAAAGTGATAGTTGGATTTATTGGAAATATTAACATTAATATTTTGGTATTGATATTTTAGCCTCACACGAGGGCACCAATTAATGTAGTAAGAATTGGATTTATCACAAATATTAACATTAATATTTTGGTATTGATATTAATATTGATATTAGCCTCACATGGGGCACCAATTAATGTAGTGATAATTGGATTTATCACAAACATTGACATCAATATTTTGGTATTGATATTTATATTGCTATTTTAGCCTCACACGAGGGCACCAATTAATGTAGTGGTAACAGATAAATAACTCCTTTTAAACAGGGCACCAGACAGCATCGACTGTCAAAATAATTAACTATCAAATATTGTTAGTTGAATTATACAAATGTAAAGGTGTTTATTATCTGGCCAAATCTGAAGGATAATGAGATCGTCTAACTTGTAGAGTCTTTTACTGTATTATCAACACAAGAAAGACACAGTTGTAATAAATGTTATTTATTAACAAAAGAGTAAACAAGGGTAACTAAAATTACTAAATGTACAATAAATGAAGTGCATAGGCATGAATGAATCTCTGAAATGAAACAGTGTCAGTCCAGTTTTCAGAGTTTAAGTTCAGTTTAGTTCAGTTCAGTGTCGTTAAATTTTTACTGCTGAAAGTCCAAACACTGAAGAGCAAATACATCAATACGCAGCTCCAAAAGTCCCGAACCATGCAAGCTTTTTGAGGTTTTTGGGTCCAATAAGTAAGACCTCAGTTTTATCTGAATTTAGTAATAAGAAGTTATTAGTCATCCAATTTTTAATATCAGCTATTCAATCTGTTAATTTCGTAAATTCATACAAATTATTGAGAGGAGATATAAAGTTGTGTATCATCAGCATAACAGTGGAAGCTATAACTCTATGTTTTTTAATGATATCGCCTACCGGTAGCATATATAATGTGAAAAGTAAGGGACCAAGAACTGAGCCTTGTGGTACCCCACAGTTTACTTTTGATCTGTATGATGCCTCTTCATTAACATACAAATTGATAACGTTCAGATAGATTAGACCTGAACCAGGCCAATGCAGTTCCTGTATTACCAACATAATTTTCAAGCCTATCAAAGAGAATATTATGATCGATTGTATAAATGTCAATTGTATTGAACTCTCCTGCAATTGTGATGTGATGTCATAAGATGGCGCCGTGGATGGCTGCCTCGGTGTGGAACTCTCCAGTTATCTCACTGTTTTTGTTAGTTTGTCCTGTTTAATGTTTGTCATGCGCGATCAGTTATACTAGGGACGAACTGCTGAACATTCGGCAGTGCACACCAATTAATCACCAACCGGTTTTTGATTTTTCTGGCGTTTTGCGGAACATTGTAGTCGGCGGAGTAGCTGCACTGTAGAAACACTACAAGAACGCCTTTAGAACGGCGCTGCCTAGCATCCATCTGGCGAATGTCCGCTCTATTCCTAACAAAATGGACGAACTACTTCTGCTCGCACACAATAACAAGGACTTTACCAACTCTGCTGCTCTGTGTTTCACGGAAACCTGGCTGAATGAAGCCATTCCGGACTAGGGAAAACATTTCCGGAAGTAGGGAAAACTTTGTTCCGGTAGAAACAAAGTGCAATGGCGAAGACTAAGAGTAGCCAATCTTGCAGCATACCTTTTTGTACTAATTCGAAAAAGAAACAGCCGTATTTGTTGTTTCATAGCTTTCCTTGCGATGAAAATATTAAGAGGCATTGGATTTGGGCTATTCGGAGAGATGAGGGGGTGGAATTTATTGTGAGGAAGGGCAGCACTTTTGTGTGTGGTATGCACTTCACGGAGGATGAAGTTTGCGTCCATCCACAGTCCGGCCGTAAATTTCTTACACCACAGGCTGTGCCTTCCAGGTTTTCATGGAACAACTGGGGAGAGGTTAAATCATGCCAGACGAGGACGGCAAAAAGTACGGTCTGTTATGAGCAGGAGGAGGAACCCATTGAAATGGAGTGTGTTGATGTGGCGCTGCCAGGGCAGGAGCACGATTACAACAGCCGCCCTTCTCCGGGTGAGTGCAGCACGTTAATACAATAATTTAAAAAAAGACCACTGTCAACAACAATATTACAGTAATTAATTGTTAGTTAAACAAAGTATGAAAATTGTCATTATTTACTCATGCCCAGTTTTTTCACAAGGGTATATTTGAAAGACTGTCAGTAATTCATCAATTATAGTAGTAAATTGTGTTTAATGTCAAAATACCCAATTATTCTGTAGTGTCCAGACAAATAAATAAATAAATGAATACAGGCTTGAAACAACCTGAGGGTGAGTGAATTATGACAGAATTGCCAAACTGGGGTGAACAGCTCATTTAAGGAGACATGCAAAATTTGCAATGTTAGGGAATATTCACGTACACTGATAAGGGGAAAGCAAAGATAATTAAAGTTAAAAACAAATGTGCGGTAAACTGTTTCAATACATTTATTGAATTAAGAATGTACAGTCATGTTGTATATTGCATAATTGCACAAAACTGTAATGATAATCTAACAAGCTTTTGACTTTCATGAGAAATGTTCTCCAATAATACATTTTCATGTTTAACATTATATACTTTTTAAAAAAGATTTTTATTAGGTGCTCTTGATAAGGCACTGGAGAAAATAAAGGAGCTGGAGGAGCTGGTGGCAAGCCTTACCATCTCTCGAGCTCTGCTAGATAGGTGGTGCATGTCTGATGAAGACTTCAAGTACTTCACGAGGTTTCCAATTTCAATTGCAGAGAAAGAGGTTGTGATGCCAAGCCCCAAGCGCAAGATGCAACTCATTGATGAGTTTTTCATGTTTTGCCTGCGTGTTGCTGTTGGTCTTAGAGAGAGAGTTTTGGCTGAAATATTTAAAGTGAGCACTTCTACAGTGAGTCGCATTGTCATAACATGGTCAAACTACTTATACCTTGTGTTGGGATCAATTCAAATCTGGATGACCCAGGAGCAGGTGCGACGGACAATGCCTGTGAAATTTCAGCGGTACTGCCCAAATGTGAGGGACATTATTGACTGACTATTGAGTTAAGATGTGAGTGCCCAGAGGCAATTACCCTCCACTCTGAAGCATTCTCAGCCTACAAGTCCCATACCACCTTCAAAGGTTTAATTGGAGTGGCACCCTGTGGTGCAATCACATTTGTATCAAAGCTATTCACTGGCTCTGTTTCAGACAAGGAGTTGACAAAGCAGTCGGGAATCTTGGGTTTACAGGAACCAGGTGACAAGGTGATGGCAGATAAAGGCTTCCTTATTGGGAAGTTGTTGGAGGATGTTAGTGCAAAATTAATCATCCCCCCTTATAAGCACGGTGATCAGTTTAGCAGAGCGGAAACTGAGAGAACCCGGGCCATTGCCAGACTCCGCATACTTGTCGAACGTGCAATCAGACGAGTTAAAGAGTACCACATTTGGGATTCCCCTGTTCCCCTCACTTTAGCAGGCACTGTCAATCAGATGTGGTC
Organism: Danio choprae; assembly: GCA_903798125.1. Lineage (NCBI taxonomy): Eukaryota > Metazoa > Chordata > Actinopteri > Cypriniformes > Danionidae > Danio > Danio choprae. The sequence continues at coordinate 10,774,441 of CAIGQW010055671.1, read as the reverse complement.
TTGCTGTTGCATGATGGCAAATTATCAGGGTCCTTTAGATCTTGAAGGTGAGATAAAATATTGGAAAGAGTGAAGACCCAGTAATATCAGCCACCAACACCTCCTTCTGCTCACCAGCCAGTAACATCGGCCACCAGCACCTCTAACACCTCCTCCTGCTCACCAGCCAGTAACAGCGGCCACCAGCACCTCCAACACCTCCTCCTGCTCACCAGCCAGTAACAGCGGCCACCAGCACCTC